>JAVKPL010013987.1:0-11955 GCA_032173675.1 Gastrolobium villosum
ATCTGCCACAGTCCAGCATCAAGGGATTTGTTCATGCTGCAGCGCTGAGGTGAGCAGTTCGTGAAGAGGAATCACAAAAAGGAAGATTCTACATGAGATCTGCGCTCCAAGAGGTAATCGTGAAATGAGGATGATTCGATAAGCATACCAATGTACTAGGTCCTAAATCGCTTCCGCATAAATCCAATAGTTCCTACAAAGAAGACACAAGAATAGTAGGGATCAGTTTGCTTAGACTTTGAAGGTCTTGGATGAGTGTGCGAAGGAATTTATACATCCGAGTCTGGATGGGAAACTATCTCGGAAGGGTTTGACCGGGTTCTAGGGAAATATTGTGGGATATAAGTGTTTACAAAACGACGACCTCTACCCCGCCTAGTAGAACCTCGGCCCCATCCATCAGGAAACCAACACCACTTCCACCAAACAATAACGTCATTGTCTTACATCCTTAGTTTATAAACATTCTTCTTCCGATCATCCTTCTAATATGGAACTTTGTATTCCATACTCACTCACATGTGAGTGTTTCACCTTATTTCATTTTATTTTATTTTTTTCAAGTTGAGGGAATGACTTGTTCTCTAACTTTGTTGAGAATCTCATGTGAGTCTTAACCTCAAGTGGGCAGCTCTCGTACTCTTCACTCTGATTCATGCACCTCCAAGAGCCACCAAGGCACAACATTCACCACCAGAGGAAATTCATCAAAAGTATCCCAACTAGAGATGTTCAAAATGTCCAAAAGAATCAAACTGATCCATAACCAAACTGCTCCACATTTTAAAAATCGATTATTTTTCAAAACCGATTTCATATGAAACTGCAATTTATTTTTTAAACTGGTTATTTACCAAACCATAAAAATAATTGGTTATATATAGTTATCCATAACCAAACTGTTCTACAATTAAAGAACAAATAAATATTATTTTTTATTATGCCTATTATATTAGTCAATTGACTCAAACTTCCAAACAATAAACTAGTAAAAAAAGTTAAGCAGTTCAACTAGAAAACATTTATTTTAAAAAAAAAATTACACATAAATCGAAATGTCGCATCCTAAAAAAGCACTTCTTACGTAACGTACAACAATTTTTCCAAAAAAAAAAAAATTGATAAAGGCTAAGACTTTAAAATGACAAAGATGAAGTTAAAACATCATAACAAAAATGGCAACGAAATTAATAAATTGGCTTAACATCTCTAAAAGCGCCGTTAAAAGGACAACTCACAACGGATTTACTTATTTGTTCTTTAATTATAGACCAGCTTGGTTATGGATAACCAATTATTTTTATAGTTTGGTAAGTAACCAGTTTATAGAATAAAATACTTTCATATAAAATTGATTTTTAAAAATAACCAATTTTTAAAATGTGGAATCGTTTGGTTATGGATTGGTTTACATCTTTTGGACATTTTGAACACCCCTACCTATACTTTCCCTCATCAGTTCAAATGAAACTTTTAGTAACATAAATCTTGAAAAAATGAAGAGCAATTTTTTTTTTTATAATTTCAAAATAATTCAACTGTTCTTCTACCAATCACTCTCAAAACAACGTGAAACAATTTGTATAAGAATCATTTCATCCGGAGAGTTCCAAAACAATGAAGATTCTTGCAAGAAATAGTTGGTCAACTATCTATAACCAGGAGAAACGAACGACTTCTTATAAAAATAGCACAATCCATCAAAAATCGATTTTTAATCAAAACCGGTTATAAACCATAAACCGATTTAGAAAATTAAAAACTGATTTAAAAAAAATAACGGTTCGGTTTGAAAACCAAACCGTTTAAAACTAGTTCCGTTCGATCTTTGTTAAAACTAGATCCGTTCGATTTTTGTTAAAACTGATTATAAACCGACGCTTGCACACCCCTAATCCCAACCAACCAATCCCCGCATCCCGTGCGGAACACCCACCATGTCTCCAATCATAATTTTCAAATTCATATAAACCCATCGCCATGACCAGCTAATGCAAATAATCCTATAAAGTCAAAATGATTATGCAACAAATTGTATCGCATAAGAATGTAGTAAGCCAGTCAGTTCAACATATTGTGAATTCATGTAATTTATATAAGAGGCAGAGGACCAGCTTCAGATAAAAGTACAACATCTGTAGACCAAAATAGTGTTACATACCTAAGCATTTTATAAAGAATTGATATACTAAAATCTGCATCACTAAGACATGAAACTCGATGGACGAGTTTAAGGAACAGTGACCTTTATAAGGGACACATGGCACTAGAAACCAACATGAACCTTAGTCAGCAACATGTTCAAGCCTCCCAGATTTACCACCTCCCACCCCATCCAACATCATGAAATTTCTACCACTACAATATTTCCTATCTGTGTGTTATTATCAATGCCAGGCAGAAGCTGATATCAAATTTCTGTTCTTCCATCCTAACAACATGGCCCCATCCTTCTCCACCAGACTATAATGTTCTGAATAGCACCTCAGTAGGCTTCTTATAACCGAATTCACATAAGAACTCAAAGGATATTGATGGAAGCCAGCCATTGTGAACCTTGACTTCCACTTGCCTAACAGTTCATGCCGCTCTACCCTTTCCTTCCCTTCACAAGCAATAATGTTCACAATATCCCGGGCCAGACAATGTTGCTCCACATTAATCCGCTCCTTGCTCTTTCTTGGGAAAGTAACATCAATGGACTCAAATATTGCCAAGTAGTAATCCAGAGTTTCTATGAACCTGTTGAAGAAAGGAGTTGTATTTGTGTTTGATTCCTGCTCCACCAATGTAACTACCTTAGGAGAAAGTGATTTTACCATTCTTAGTAGTCCATCCCTTGGATT
This sequence comes from Gastrolobium villosum, assembly GCA_032173675.1. NCBI lineage: Eukaryota > Viridiplantae > Streptophyta > Magnoliopsida > Fabales > Fabaceae > Gastrolobium > Gastrolobium villosum. Next base: position 2,847 of record JAVKPL010013987.1, read on the forward strand.
ACTCACATCAACACTCTCATCAGCAGTATGATGGAGTTGCAGTGGAAAGTTCACAGCTAAAGCCTCTCCAGGCCTGACATCAAGCATGTCTCTTGTCACATCTGGTGCTAAAACTGGGACACCATGGAATTCAACTGGGATGCCAAATTTCTCAGAGATTACGGCCAATCTTTTCCCAACTGCATCTAGTCCATCACCACGAGCATATCGAGAAAGAGGGTCATCAATCCCCGTGATCCGTACATGTGGAGCCCCACCAGGTCTTGCTGCAAAAGCTTGAAGGAGAGTCATCCATTGAGTTCCCTGAGCAATCTGAAAGTCTATGATGTGAATGTGATCCTCATTTCTGCAAGCTTCAGCAATAGCCCCATTGGCAGCCATGTAACCAAATTTTAAGTATGGACAGATTTCATAGAGCATCTGCATGTAAGAGAGTAAGTCTTTGCCCATAGGCTCTCTGCACCTAAGGGCACGATAGATGTTATTCCCTGATGCCTCCTTCCTTGCAACAAGCCCTTCTACCAAATAAGCACCAAGCCGTTGGATTGGATCCCCACTTATAGATACAGCACTTCTAGCCTTTTCTATCAATTGATCAAAATCTTTCATTTCGTTGTCAGACAAGGCTTTGGCACATACAATAAGCAATTGTTTCAAATTGCTTGTTGGGAAGCCTTGTAGTGATGTTTCCTCCATTGACTTGTGACGTTTCTCTAGACGTGCAACTTCACTTGATTGCCTACTGCTAACAACATAAGATGGCTGACTTTGAATAGATTCTGACCCATTTCTTTGGCCAGATGTTGTTGGCCTGCTGCTACCACCTAAAGAAGTATTTGATGCGGTAGCTTCATCATCACGATCAGGCGCCATCAAAGCAGTTTCTAGTTCCAGCAATGTGTGTTTGGTTTTCTGGTCACAACTTGCATCCTGGGGAAGAGAGCTCCAAGCAGAATATGGACGTAAACCATCTTGGAGATGGTCTACAGATGGCACTGGCCTATGCAAATAATGACAGCTTTCAAGCAAAGAGTTACCAGAAGTATCAGAAAGAGTATCAGAATCAAAATGAGTTGAAAGGGCAGAATTAGGTGAGTTCCCTATGTCAAGTTTCAAGGACCCAAGTAGCCGGTGTGGTATCGGTGGAATAGTAGGATAAGAAGATGATGGGTAAGGTGTTCCTGCTGAATTAGTCACATTGAAACCAATAAACTGCTCGGAGTCCATACTTTGATGATGGCATCAGCTACGCTATATCTACCCCCAGCAAATCTGAAAATCAGCCACCTTGGCAAATTTCTGCTTGATATTCTGCTTGGGACTTGTAACAAAACACTTTCAATAACAGCAGATAAACCTGGAAAAAAACAGAGAAGTACTTTGTGAATATCTTACTTACACCACAATCACATGTTCACTACAACAATCATCTAGCCCAACCAGTGGAGAAGCAAAAATGTGGAAGAAACGCAACATACACAAATGCCCTCTCACACACACACATATTGATATACAAAAAATAGATAAACTTGCATGGACTTAAAAAACCAAGCTGATTTACAAATATAAGGCTACAGTTCTGGCAATTTGCAGATTTAATTCACCATTACTCTTTTGTTTCACAGAAATGAGTAGAGCAGAAATTTGGAATAAATGATTCAGCAGGTGGAGGAGAAAAATTAGAGCCAATATCATGTAAATGAAACTAATGAATTTGGAACTAAAATTTTTATGGGGAAAATGATAAAAATGATTCTTGGAACGTCTACTTTCAGTGTGGTAAATGCTTTCGCTCTACCCATTAGATTATTACATATGAATGATAACATAAGTTCACACACAGAGTCAAGAAAAACGGACAGACAATGATGAAAAATTGAAAATTGTACATCACCATAATTTGTTCAAAAGGATGCAATTCCAAAACCAAAAGCCGTCATAAACTTTCTTCACATCTAAAGAAAATCTTCTCATGCAATAGTATCTTCCAAAACGAAACAAAAATTTCTAGCCTAACAATACTTATCACTAATATGCATCAGGAGAAAAACACAGGACACCACATACATAGCAGATTTCAAGTGGAAAGAGAAAGGAAGCAAATAATAACAATAATAGTAATAACAACAACAACAACAACAATACCAATTAAGTTATAATTCCTCATCGCAGATCCAAACCTTCAGTTTGAAATCGAGGGCTGTGACTGAACCATGTAATCAAAAGTTAAACCCTAACAGTGCTATTTATTGCTGATGGTATGTTGCAGTTTCCCAAATTCCCTGTTGGTGAGTTGCCTCATGGAAAAAGCATATAAAAACACCAGGAAACTCCATCCTAATTCAAATCCCATTCATCAACCCTACCCAAACCAATTATTAAGTAAAAAATCTAAATTAAACTAAAAAAAAAAAAAAAAAAAAAAAAAAATTTAATTCCGACCCAAAATTTTGGCAAATTAGAGCAGCAAAAAAAATGTTTCTGGACTTCAATTAATGAAAGAACAATATGCAAAGTACATATCTTCTTTCAGAAAGCAAGAACCTCAAATCATCAAGGAGTACCAGAAACATTCAAAAGCTAAAAAAATTGAGAAACAGTTCTATATATCTATACAAATGAGAAAAACACAACAGGGAAACAAAAAAGAAAAACAGAGAACATATACATAGATTGATTCAAGAGCAGGGCATGTCATGGGTATTCATTATTCATTGAATTAATTTCACAAACAACGACAGAGTGATAGAGAAAAATATAATGACAGAGAAAATAAGAGACATTGGTGTTAGTATTACCTCAGAGAATAATCAAATTTAACGTCTACAAGTTGAAAAAGAACTTTGATTCTTTTGGTTTCGAGAAAGGACGCGTGTTTAGCTCAACTTTGCTGAATTTTATTTTCTATTGATTATATACATATATTAATATTATGCACTTGGTTTTCTTGAGGAAGGGGTTGTTTGAAAAACCAAAACTTTTGAGAATGAGGTCGATTCAAAATGGTGTATATATAAAGAAAAGGAAGACAAGGGTGTTTGAAGTTTGACGAGTAGACTACTACGGAACGATAAACGGTAACGGTGAGGTGAGCGTGTCGTTGGTTCTTTTAACGGAGGTTAATTGGTTGACTCAACCGCCAAGACCGCCGACCAAACCACACGTTGGGAGTTGCTTCTGGAACTTCCCTGGCTACCTAGTGTAACAGCCCGTTACGTACCGGTATTGTTAACATTGATTATGATATTAAGCGCAGTTACAATCACAGTAATTGGGTTAATTAAATTACGGGCAAACTTTTTTTTTCTTTTATCTTTTCCTCTTATTCCTTTTCATATCCATAACCTTTTCCGTAATCAATTAAAACAACGCTATAATTGTAAATGCAATACGCGGAAGCATCTAGCTTAACAACAACACTAAACTTTTCTTTTTATTCAACTCATTTTAAATCCATCAACTTATTATCATTTCTTACCAAGTTCTAGCCCTTTACATAAGCTACGCGTGGTTTCAAACCGCGAATCATTTGGAGTTCTACCCAACAAGTTATGCCCCTTTCTTTAAGTCAAGAAAAACCTGAATTTTCAAAAATTGCACTGTGGTAATCGATTACCAGTGGGTGGTAATCGATTACCACCTGTCAAAAATGAGGCAGTAGCCAAATTTTGACCTCCTCTGCTCTGGTAATCGATTACCAAGCTTGGGTAATCGATTACCTCACATGGTAATCGATTACCAAGCCTCAGTAATCGATTACCAGTGAAGACAGTAGCTGATTTTTCGTCCCCTGTTGCATGGTAATCGATTACCATGCTTGGGTAATCGATTACTATGCAGCAAAATGACAGATTACAGCATTTTAAGCCCCAAAAAGGGTTGTGTAATCCATCCCTAACCCCTTGATACTCCACCCAACACTTAAACATACTCTAATCTAGGCACTAGGCCCTTCAAACATGCATTTCCATTCATTAAAGCATCATTTACATAGTCTTTAATATAATGGCCATTTCACATCAAATATGGTCCATTTTACAACATCTTTGCCAAGGCTTCAATTACAATGAATGTGGCCATGGACAAGTCCCATGCTCACTCAAATATACAACATATACTAAAGTCCTACATATACATCATATTGAAGAATCTAACATGTATTCATGAACTTACAAGCATGGCATTTTCAACATGCATAGATTCATGACCTAAGTCTAAAGCATACATCATATGCAAGATGGGTCCCCATCCAATGCTCATCACATGGTGCCTCCAACATGCACCTCATGCTCCACTCTTCCAGGCTCAACCTAACCTGAAATGATGCCCCACAACACGGGGTGAGATATATAAATATATCTCAGTAAACCAAGGGCCCTGGAGGTTTCTCCACCCCATGGCTCACTCAATGTGCAAATACAACATCATATAATATGCATGTAATACAATATCACCCATCAACTGGAGACAACCCGAGAACATCCACTCATGGATTCATGTTCAAGGACTCCATCATATAACTCCCGAGACAATCCTAGAGCTTCTCCCATGGTTGAGAAAACTCCATGGCCAACCCAACCGGAACTCCTCATGAGACCTATCCGGCGGATGTCCCCCGTTTGGCTCATCCTGGTGTCGCTCCCATGAGTCGACCCCATGGCATTCCAACTGGTATTCCGCCATCGAAATGATCCAGCGGATGTCCAAACCCAACACACGTCAACTGGCCAGTGACCAAACAATTTTCATAAAATCAAGCAATATGCATACAAGCACACAATCACACAATGTCATAACCACATAATCCAACCACAACCTTCCACTAGGTGTGGTGGAGCACACAAGGGCTAAACCCCAGTTCCAAAGGTTACCTCAATACCGAGCCCATGCTCCAAACGTAAGCTCCAAGCTTACCCGCTTCCAAAGCGTCCAACAGAGGCAACCTAGATAATCCACAACATGATTATCAAATCATTTAAAATTCAATCATTTATCTCAAATACTCATTCATTTAACTTTAATCTCTTTTATAACTCAAATTACCACATACCTCATGAATCACACATTCTTTCTTCTCATTCCACTATACCACACTATACCATTATCCAATTAAACATCATTTTACATCATGTTCCATCAAATTCACAACCTTTACATCATTTTTCCTCCAAACCACTCTATGGTTCGAATTCCTCAAAGATTGGTTCTACAAGGTTTTCAATTCATTTTAACACTCATACTAATCATGTAATCTCCTTATCAACCTATACCAATGGTTCATCATTCAATTATTCAATTTCCTCACTTACCCAATTTCATGAAATTTCCACAAATTTTTCCTAAGTTAAAAACCTAACTTTTTCACCAAAATTTATCATAGCATTTCTAGCTTTCATGCATCATTCTAAGGCATTTTCATCTAATAGCATTTTTCCATTTGAGCTCTCTATCATCACACATCTAGAATCAAAGGTTTGAACATAAATTTCTAGATCTATGAAATCAACCATCAAAAGTACCACAAATATACTCACCATCATGTGTATGAACACCACCAAGGCTCCATCAATCCAAAGGAGATCCAAAAACTCCCAAAAACTCCAAGAACATCCATGGGTCGGATCTGTCCATGCCCAAAATCGCACAAAGGAGGTGGTTTCATGGCTTAAGAGTACCACCAATGGCTTTAGAAGGTTGTTTACAATAAATTTCAACACCAAAATCAAGTGATTTGGTGGAGAAATGCTCTCAAAGTGAAGAAAGGAAGAAAGTGGGTTCATTTGGTGTGAAATGGGGAACTCACGGGTGGGGGAAGGGGAAAAGAAGAAGAAGGGCGTGGGGGCCAAGTGGGTTTTGGCCCCACGGGTCCCACACGCGATCTAACTTTCATTCCGATAAAAATTCTGATCATAAATTCCTAATCTACATATTTTTCCAGTCCATGACATATTTTTCTTTCCTCAAAATACTCCTAAAAATTTCACACTTATCGGTACACTCATACCGCAGTATCTTTCACTTAAAAAGTCACTATTCATCACTTTTTCACAATTTTGCCTATTCACTCAATTTTCCGTCCTGATTCCATTTTCAGCATTATTTTTGTCATATTAAATCTCTAACTCCATTTTTCATGCCTCGGTTTACGTTCTTGGCAAATTACCATTTTGCCCTTTTAGCCCATTTTGGCCCTAATTCTCGGATTTTCACTAATCATTCCCTTTTAAACCCACATTTTATCACATAAATTCACATTTACTTTTCCGAGGTGTTATATTCACCCCACCTTTTAGGAATTTTGTCCGCAAAATCAACTATGCACATATGCTAACTCGGGATACAGCCAGAGAATCTCAGTCCCTCGTACCCAAGAAGCTCCATCCAGTGCGCGGACACCAACATAATTATTTAAATTTTTATCTTTTGGCTTTCCAGCCACATTTCACAATAGTCTTGCCTTTCAAAGGCCCAATGGGAGACCTCAAGTCCTTCCCAATCTCAATCTCAACCGGTGACACCACATGTGAACAACCGGAGTGCACCACACAGCTGTGCACTATATCTGCTTTACAAAGTCAATTTCTTTTAATTTCTTTTCAGTTTCATTTCACAAGTCCGGCTACCTAGCACATATAGCCCATAATTTCTCTTGGCAGGTTTTCCTACCTAATTAACGCTTCAATAAATATACTCATAGGGTCATATCACACTTGTTCAATCTATGCCACACAGGCAACTATTACTTACTGACACATTACGGTCTCAATTATCTTTCTTTGCTCTTTATTTCCACGGAGTATTAACTCTTGTCATCAATCTCTTTCACATTTCTTATTCCACATTAAACACTATTATGGAATCTCACAGCCTCTCAGTGCAATTCACCGAGTAATCACCCAGTTCACGCTCACTATACTTTTATTTTCCGAGGGACAAATCCTCATTTTTGGCATTTAGCCACAACTCATATATACACACTTTGCTTTTCTCATGTTCTTAACCCATAACATACAATTTTTACCTCAACTCATTACCTTTAGCAAGCACCATTCCTGTGCTCAACCATCAATCTAACCTTACAAGTTCACCAATTTCGCCAAAACACAATGGCGAATCTTTTTCTCAAGACCTTTATCTGATCCCCAATGGACCACACATTACATTTTCTACCTCACATCAGTCATTTCAAGGCTTTCAATCATGAATCACCCCTGAATTTTATACACTAGATCATACTTGCAATTTCAATTAATCATCTCAAAACTTAACGCATAGTTCATCATTGATTTCTCACATTAAAGGCAACATGCCTAAGATTTCCACTAACAATTTTCTTTAATTAACATTCCGTACTCATTTATCAATTCCACATGTGTTTCATTCTATACATTTCACCTTCATTATCATTTCACTTAACCAGTATGTATTACTCCAAGGTCACACATCATCTTTTTCTCATATCTATCCCATCACCTAGGGATTTTCAAAGCCTACTTATCATGCCACTAGGAACTAAATCCATCCTTGTCATTACTTTCATAAATTCATATCGGCTATCACACAAGTCTCTCGGACTATCAAAAGTACCACTAGCACACTCAACCACATATCTTGGAACCTAGCCAAGAACAACATTAACATTGTGTATTTCAACACATTACTCACAATAATTTTTGCATCTATACTGCTCCATCAGTAACTCTACCACCAGGGTAGGGATATCAACCTTTCATTTTACCAAATATATTTCTATTTAACAACTAGCATCACACCTTCTTACTTGAACAAATCACAATTAATCCCTTATTAACATCCTTGGCCATTCAGGCCACCAACTTAACTTAACATCTCACCATCACAAGCCTTTACATAAAACTTTGACTCAATCCATCATCACTAATCAATTTTCCATTCCCTTCACATAGGGTGATAATCCAATAATTCATTTCACAATTTCTGAGAAACCATAATTCCATACTACCACACTTGGTATACACTCATGCACATCTCCGAGTGCTCAATTTCATAATCCAAACTGCCATCTCATGGCACTGCACATTTTTCATCATATTTGGCATATTACTGTTCACTTATATTTTCCAAATTCACCTCTTGCGTTCCTCACAAGATACAATCCTCTAATGCAATGGGTAAGAACATCCCAGGTTTAACCCCTCGAGCTCTTGCTGTCCTAAGGGCCCCAGGTGCAATGACCCACCAATCAGAGAATCTGTCCTTATAATTCACGCAAGAGGAGGTAACATGCCATAGGCTGTACTAACAGTCCCACTAACACAAGGTTCTACCTCGCACCACTTTACTTATATAAAATAATAATAATCTCCGGGAACATAATCCATACGGAGATAGTCACACGGATAAACACATTCACATCAAATCCGTATATAACGGCAAACAAATTCCTACATAGATACCTAGTGGTATACTAGTTATATCTTACATTTGCACCATGCATTATAATTTTCCAATATGGTTCTTTTCTCATCATTATAATCATTTAACTTGACTAGTCATTAGTCATGCACCATAAAACAATCATCCTCACATGATCTCGACATCATCTTTTTCATATTTTGACACAATTTTCAATTCCTACAGTACCCATATTCGGTACAGTCTTAATCCATTGTCCATCATGACTCGTAGCAACCATGCTCAACACTGTAGAAGATCCACTTCATTAAACTGAATTTCACTTTTTTTTTCCTCAATATTTCACTATGACACCAAGAGTGTCCTCATTTAACAGTCCATGCATTCTGCGCATCGGGACCACCAGATAAATTCCAATTTCGAGCAGAGCTCGCCTGGGACTTCCAAGAGCAACACCTCTTAGGATTCAATCCACAAGGGGAAACCCAGGACAATATTTATTGTCACATTATTGACAACATGTGTGCCATGATATAACTTGCACACCGGGACTCCATCATGAATCCCCTACCACCTTGAGCATCCAATGACACTCCCAAGAGACAAATCTCTTCACATTTCCCATCATAGGGAATTTCACTTACATCATTGTTCTTTTACAAAAATAATTTCTTCTTGTTCATTACAACACACATATAAATTTAGGCACCCCGGC
>JAVKPL010013988.1:0-120901 GCA_032173675.1 Gastrolobium villosum
TATTTTATCATCTGAGACCTCCTGCTCAATTTTTATCTTCCTAGGGTTGCGTGTTGGCTAATTACCGTTTTGCCCTTTCTTTGTATTTTGGCCTAATCTTTGGGATTTTCACTAATCCATCACTTAATTTCTCACTTAATACTTTAATTACTTAATTTAGAATTGTGAGGTGTTATAAGTTGTAGGTTCAGTGTTTTTTGTATAGCCAACACTGGTATCCTTGGCCATTTTTTTGTATTGTTGGCCATCATGAAATAGAAATCTACATTTTTTTTTTGTATTTAAGGCCATTAGGTGAATTGTAAAGTGCTTTGTATTACATTTGACAGGCCCTCTTTTTATTTTTGGTCTGTAATCATGACTTAGTCATGTGGATACTGTTTGATGTGCTTGGTTCTGAATTGTAAATTGCTACATTAATCATGATTTATCAACCTTTCTGCATTTATTTCTTTCACATTGTTTATTTAGTTATGCAGTTGCAATTTCCTTCCCATTGTTTACAGTCAAATTGTATTTGATACTAACAACAAATTGTTGAAAGAGTTTGGTCTATTAGATGGATACATACGTGGTTGGTGGTTTGTGCAACTTCTGCTTTTCAGGTCCTGCATAATTTGTGCTAACGACCAATTAGGGCCTCGACAAATTTGTCAGGGACCATCATGGCCATCGTGGAAGTTGTTAGGGACCAATATGGGCCTACACAATCCCATTTTCAAACAAATATGACTACATTACATGTTCCAACTTCTGATATGCAGATTCATTGACTTAACATAAAAATGTGTGGTTTCTGGCTTGTGACACAATGCTTCCAACAGATACATTCATTCTAGCCTAATTATGCAGATAAATGACTCAATGATTATAATCCATCATGGCATTGGATTCAGAATAGGACTAAAACATACGATGCAAACAGATGGCAAGGAATAATGTATACCTTGTTCATGGCATTTACATATAGTTTAAGCTTGACCAAGAAATAAAGCACATAAAAAACACATTTTCAAACCAATACGGAATAAGCCATATAATAAAAGAATCTTTATTCATTTGCTCATAAAAGTACAGATAACTCATTACACTTCAGTCAAGAAAAAATACATTTGGTACACTAGTTTTGATTGTTACCACACTTGCAACAACAATACAAATCATGATCAGACCTACACAAGCACTAACTATGACCCTAGCTGACCAACCAACATGCCTAATTTCATTGTCCATCCTATCTAACTCTGAAACCATCTTCAGGTATAGCTCATTCAGCTTTCTTTCCTAGTCATTAATCTTCAGTTCTTGCTCAATAATCTTCACACCTTGGTCATTTAGCTTAACTTGCAATTGCTCACTCATCATCATATCCATATACTTCAACTTGAAATCCATTTGAGCAACATCCAACTCCACCCTGTGTATTCTTTCATCTTCCACCTCCAGCCATACATTACATACGTCATCTACCCATCTAAAAAAAATCACAAAACGACTTCTTCTCCTGCCAAAATAACAAACCACGGTGAGAAAATATTTCAACTTAATTGACTTCAAATTACACATGTATACCTTAAAATTAGGGCACCCAAAGAATTCCCTATTTGGGTTTCTCTCTATTTTGGAGGTATAGACTGTAGTTTGCCTCCCACATTTGCACCTTCGGCCGGCAGTCCTTGTCGTTGTTCTACTCCCTATTGAAGTACTCTCACTTGAGCCCCCCATGCCAGAATAAAGACTCATCTTCTCCTACGCCCCAGCAAACCCACTCACTTAATTTCTACTCTCCTCATCTTTCAATCATCAACGTGTGGAGCTTTTTGGGGAATTTTTTTGTTTATCGATTTAGGCTAGTTTAGGGTTCTCAAATTGACAGGGTTGTGTTGGTCAGGGTACCCTTCGATGCTAGGGTCAGGTGTCCAAAACTCCAACAAGCCATAAGGCATGTTCAAAACATCGTCATCTTACTTTCACGCTGGATTACTTCATTCTGAGTCAGGAAACTAACGTTCCACGTGTGCTCCGTTAGTTTGGCCGTTGGATGCCAACTAACAGAAGGACAAATATGGCACTTTTTTTTTCCAAACTCAAGGACCAAACAGAGCCTTTTTTATTGTTAGGGACCAAAAAGGGGCTTTGTGAAATTTGTCAAGGACGAAAAAGGGTATTTACTCTCAAAATTATGAACCAACAGCTCTCCACATATATTAAATAAGCTAATGATTATATAGGGGAAAAAATAGAGTACATGCTTACAAAAACAAAGAATGTATATTTTTGTCTCCAATTGAGATCATATACATATACAAAATGCATACTATGCTCATTAAATATGTATGTGCTCTTATATATATATATATATATATATATATATACATATATATATAGCTTGCTACCTAATTATTAGGATTCTTAATATGTATCATTGCCAAGCACGAAAAATATTAGGATTTTATGCTCATTATAATCCAAACAATATACAAAAGAAGAAGGTCAGCGAAGAATGTATGTGATAAGCTTATTAGATCAATCTCAAATTGAAGACATGAGCATATACATTATTTAGAGATCAGATATATATTTATCATCAACTCTATACAACTCTAGTAAAAAAAATAATAATAATGAAGCATATCATTAATCATGAAGGAGGAATATCAAAACCTTAGAAAATATATGAGAGTAAAAGAAGAACATATATTGGCTTTGAGAAAAAGGCTAGAGTAGATTGTGAGACACTGCAACAGAAAAATCTTAGAGGATAGGGCGAGATTGTGTGAGAGACATCCTATTTAAATTTCTCACTAAAAAGTCTCACGAAATCCACACCATTAGAAAATCCATTAAAATTGTCAGATTTTTGAATACCATAATATTGTTTTTCCTTTATTTAAAATTCTAATTGAATACCAACAAATTTGGACGAACTTTGATATAATGTTTTAAAATCCTAATCAGTACCACTTGATTTTTTTTCATTCCTTTAAAATCATAATTGAATACCAATGGATTTTTTTGTTCAAAAATAATCTATTAAAATCCTTTAAAATTCCAATCCAATACACCCGTGACTCTTTTTTATTATTTGTTTTTGATAATGTTTTCATGTAACTTATAAGCTCCACAAAATGGTTTTGGTTTTTTTTTTTAAAATTTTGTATACTATTTATGAAAAAAGTGTTTTTTATAAAATTATTTTATGTAATCTAAAATGACGTTATTTTAGAATTTAAAATAAATACAAGGTATTTGATAATTTTACTTCTCTCATGTAACACAAATTTTACCTGAATACCAGTTTTTATCCAAATTCTACGATGACATTATTTTAAAATTACAAGAGATAATTTTATCTCATGTGATGAGAGAAAAACTAAACATATTATTTATAGGTATTATTGTTAGTTTTGATTGAAATTTGTTACATGCTTAATTTAAAGATGGCAATCCAATCCCCCCTAAACTTTTTCCTAAACAATAACAATAATAATAAAGAATTACTAAAAGAAATATTAACCACCATCCTTCTATGTAGTAAAGCGAACAAACAAATAATTAATCTATTATATTATCTTCAATTTTTATATCAAAGAATATGAATAGAATTATCAACTATAACTGAAATGCATCATCACATTAAAGTAATATGAATTAATTCCCTAAATCAAAACATTAACAACAATTTACTTTTATATAAAGAAAAACTTAAATTCATCATCCAGATTAATTTTTACACGCACATTAGACATGCAAAGAGCGGTGGGTTAAATGATTAATTAATCCCAAAAACATATATTTCTTAAGGGAATTGATCCGGATAAAATATAGGCCCAACCAGGGCCCATCAACACATGAAAGACCAAGCCCAGTAAAGGCCAGAACAAAGCATAAGGAACGAGCTCTAACGCGATGCCCTCATCGCAGCACACAAGATGCGATGCCCTCATCGCGGCACACAAGACGCGATGCCCTCAACGCGGCATACAGTTCTCACATCGCGTACGAAGCCTTCTATGAGAAGTAAACTTAAGGCCCAAGGCAATTCCACTGCGTCTTAACCCCAGTAAACAATGGAGCTTGCCGCTACTCTACCACTAGGCACTAAGGAAGATGAGGCTATCCAAGTCTCCTGACTGACATGCAGCCCAAGGCTGGCCACTCAAAGGCCAAGCCGCCTTAACAAAGGCGACATCACAACTACTATATAAACACACAATATACCACCAAGGTACGATCATCCTTTACTTTCACAACATAATACACATGCCTCTGATACTGACTTAAGCACCGGAGTGTCTTCGCAGGTACCCATCATTTGGTGCATCGTGAAGGACAAAGGGCTCAAGCCTCACTCTAACGATAACACCTGGCCCAGGCCAGAAACCTCTGAAGGAGTCTCAACTGTGTGTGATTGGGCTTAATACGTTTTGGACAGTCCACACCATATTTGGTCTGATCAGGAATAAAGTTCCCGCTGTAACTTTAGAAAAGTATGTCTGCTGTTAACTAAAATGCACTGTTTTCATTTTTTATAACTAAAAAAAATTACTTATCATGCCACTCTTCCAAACCACACCGTTAACATATTGTTTTCATCTTTCATTTTAAACACACTACCTTCGTCTTCACCCCGTTCATCTTCTCTGTCTCTCTCATCCAATTTGCACGCAAGATTGAAGCTTTTTTTTCTTCACCACAGTGTCTCTTTTTCTTTATTATGTGGTTGACAATCCCATAGGTTGATTCTTAGGATTTAGGAAGCTTCAAAATCAAGTCACATTAAGCCAAAACATCAGTCTGCATCCATCTCTCATATACAACAACATCTTAACTGATTCTTGTGTGATTTAACAAACAATCCTATATGCCAGGACATAAGCTCCACAATCATTTAATCAAATTAACTGGTACTAAAGATGCCCAAGGAAAAAAATAATAATAATAATAATTCCCACCCTATTTACCAAATGCATTACATCCCAAACTCAAAAGAAAATCTAATTTACATGGCTAAACACACTTGACAGAGGTTAAATTTTAGACGCATATAATTGGTGAAAGTTTAATTTTAGGCGCATAGAATTGGTGAAAGTTTACCTGGGTGACTTCAACGGAGGTTACCCATATGATAACCACAGCACCTATGAGGAACAATCCAACCTTGTATCTCCAACCCATTTCAAAAAAACTGCAGGAATTGCAGAGGTCCATAAGTTTCTGCTACTACCAGATCCCAAAAATCACCCTTCAATACACAAATTTTGTCAACCATATAATAAAGAAAAAGAGACACTGTGGTGAAGAAAAAAAAAGCTTCAATCTTGCGTGCAAATTGGACGAGAGAGACAGAGAACACGAACGAGGTGAAGACAAACACAGTGTGTTAAAACATAAAAAAGACGTTAATGGTGTGATTTAGAAGATTTGCTAGATATGTAATTTGTTTTAGTAAAAAAAAAAAAAAGAAGAAGACCAAAATAGTGTGTTTATATAAGTTAATAACAGACATACTTATCTAAAGTTACAGCAGAAACTTTAATCTCATTTATAAAATAGATCAATGAAAATATTTTAACAATTTAACTAAGGGTAAAGTGTGTGTCATTTTAAAGGATGTAAAGTTATGTCATTTTAAGAGAAAGAAAGAAATAGATATAGGAGGAGAGAGAGTTGACAAAAAAAATAAAGGTTTGGGTCTCATTTCTTTGTGAGAGTGAAAGGATATAAATTGTGTAATTTAAAAAGATAAACATTTTTCCCTTTAACTAAATATGCATCATCCTATGTTGAAAATCCATATAATAAAATAAGACAAGTTCTTCCCCACTTAACATTTTAGTGTCTATTTGGTCTGATTTAGTTTAAGCTTCAATGAAGAAAATAGATTGTTGATTTGCTTCTTATATGAGAAGGTTATAGCTTCAGCTTCTTGGACGACCTTCTCCACTCTCTCAGTTTCTCTCCTACACCCTCCACCACACCGTTTCTCAAGTGATGCCAATGTCTTTGAAGGTGTTAGAATTCCAAGTTCCACACGGCAAAATAAAAGCCCCACTCATCATTCTTTGCATACCAAAATTTCTTCCTTCTCTTACATATCTTATGGATTGAGTTTTGTGAGGAGTTCTTCTAATTTAAGAGAGAGATAAAAATTATTCTTTCATTTTAATTGAAGAGAGGTCGTAAATTTGGGGGTTTCTCATGATAAAAATTTCGCCCCTTGAATTGTTCGAGGCTTTCCCACCTTTTTGCTATTAATTTTTGTCTCGGCCTACATGTGATAAATTTTTAGTGAATTAAATATTTTAAGGAGTTTAGAAGATATATGAATCTAAGTGACGGGTAAACACAACATATTCCTAGATCCTTATTCTCTTTGGGTTAAGAGCAAAGTGATATACCCCTCTCCGTATAAGGTTGTGCAGGTTAAATCTCTTGTGTATGACTTATACTTCGCATGCTGATGAGGATTCTTGTTGTCGGGGTCAGCAGAAAGGTAACTGGAAGCCGTAGAGGCTAGGTACTATTGTGAGCCTCTGATCTATTGTAAATTTCTTAGTAGTTTGGGTTTGGGCCCATGAATAGCTACTGTTAGAGTTTTTCTAATCTTATTTATATTTTCTTTGTAAACCGAGTGACTTATAACTAATGAAGGTGAAATGAATGTAATACAGACTAGCTGAATGTGGCCTATATTGGATAAAACAGGTTAAATCACTGTGTCAATCTCTCTTCTCTTTTTTCTTTTGTCTTTTCTATTTTTTCGATTTTGTGTGATTATCGATTTTCAACAAAATGACTATATATAATTGATATTAATTACAAATTACTGTAGGTGAATGCTTAAAAAACATACATAATATAGATGTGTGACTGAAATTATTTTTCTAATTTTCATTCAGGTTGAGGAAAATGTCCTTTTATATTATGAGAAATTGAGAACCCTGTTCATTTAGCTTTGGTTTGTGGGCAAATGTCTTGTATAGTGTAGCAATAAGTAAACATGAATGAAGAGGATAAGAACGTCATTTTGACATCAGAAGCTGGTGCTATGACCCATGAGTGAGAAGATAGAGACTTGAAAGTTGAAACTATCTTTCTCGCCAGAGGAACAAACAACATAAAAAATTGAATGGAGGAAGGCTCACGATCACGAATATAGAAATCAGTTTTAAACATTTCCGGCAAATTGAAAACAACAGGTTAATAACGTTGACAAGAGCATAAAGCTGACTATATTTAGATCAAATGATGGACAAAAATGCTGAAATGGAGATTTGAGTTTCACTCAATAAATTATTGTACACCTTGCTATGGGTGTATGCTATGATGCACGGACACGGACACGGACACGGACACGGGACACGGGACACGACACGCCGACACGTTGATATAGGATGGCTTCCTCTCTTGGCCAAAAAGGAAGAAGACCTTCCACTCACAATTCCCCTTCTTCTCCAGCTGGTTCAAGGAGGTATTCTGGATTTCTGGTACTCCTAAGGTTGAAATGGTTTCAAATAAGGATATTGCTACTGTCACATATGAATGAAGATTTAATAAAAGGTGGTATATAGGGGTGTAATTAGGCCAGGCCAGGGCAGGCTTTGCCCTTCATGGCCTAGGCCTACACATGAAAAAATTGAGCCTATCTGGCCTATGAGCCTATCAAAGGCTTAATTTAAAGGCCAAGTCTGCCCTATTAGTAAAAAATAAAAAGCCTACATGGCCTATGAGGCCTTTTAGGCCTACTATATTGCAAATCAAATTTAAAAAAAAAATTAAATATCTCATTCATTAAACAATATTTCTAGCATGGGTCCAAAATATTAAGATTCTACAACAGATTTTTTAACAAGAATACAGATTATAAAATTTCATGACAACAAATAAATATTAAATATTAGGTTAGGTTATCTAACTTTTAGAATAAATAAATAAATATATAAGATTTTTTTATTTAAATATTAAACAGGCCGGCCTACAGGCTAAAAGGCCAGACATTCTATTTGCAGCCTACGGCCTTGTTTCTAAATAGGCTCATCGACGAGCCTTAACCTGTTCTAATTACCTCGTAGGCCAGGGCAGGCCAGGCTTTTCGTAGGCCAGGCCATAGGCCCCTGTAGGCCGGCCTGGCCCATTTACACCCCTAGTGGTATAGGCTTTCATAGTAGTTGTTCAACATCTTCTTCAGCTCTCCTAGTGTTGGTGCCTTGAGGAGTAAAGATAGAATAAAAATTAGCTTATGAATTTCTTATACTGTCTTCATAATCAATGCCAAACATCCTTTATATAGTAGGAAATTATTTTTTTATTTTTTTTTTAATTTTAAATTTGATGTAACCTTTTAGGGGAGTATGTTCTTTGTATTTTTATATTTCATTAAGTTGATTGACTCCCAAATGTGAGGTCAAATGTCTTTGTTTTATTTCCTTCCTTATAGTGTCTATTTTGTCCATTTTAATTTTATGTATGCAGAGAGCCATCATAAGTTTCTACCCAAAATAAAATCCATCATTATACATATTCAATGTCCCAAGCAACACACTAGCGAGTAGCGACACGTTGAGAATATATTACAAAAGAATCATAAAAGAAATGCTTACCAAAAAAAAAAGAATCATAAAAGAATTTTTTTTTTCTTCTTCTTTCGGTATTTAAAAAAAATGTATTGATTTTTTGTAAAAAGAGAAAAAAAAAATCAATAGTAAATTTCTTATTATTATTAATAAGCAAAAATATTTGTGCTTTTAAAAGCCAATCTTATTAGTTAAAATTATTATTTTTATTTAATTTTTGAATTAAAAAAAATCTCTAACTTACTTCTTCCATGATTTCTGTTTCTCTTACTATAAAACACAATATTTTTGAATAAAATAACAATTTTATATCTTTTGAAAGGAAACCGATTTTATAAAAAAAAAATGACAAACACTAATCTCTAATAATAAATATACAATAATTTTAAAATATCACTTTATAAATCAGAATCATGTTTTGAAATCTTACAATATATATGATTATTGATATAAACAAGGCTTTTTTTAGGAAATTTGATGGGAAAAATTTTATAATATAAATCTGAGAATATAAATATGGAAAGTAGATCATTATAAACAATATCAACAGATTGATTGTAAAATTAAATCTCCTTCATAGATTATTGATTGCAAATTGATGAAATGGACAATTAAGTACATTAATATAAATTTGGAAACTCTATTAACCAATATAAACAAATTAAGAAAATTAAACACATTAATATAAATTTGGAAACTAAGTATATTAATAAAAACAATGTCAATAAGGAAAATAAATTTTGCATATAAATTAGGAAAACTAAATATGGAAACAAAATACATTAATATAAACAAAATACATTTATATCTTTGTGGCTTTTTGATATTTGATAATTGATTGGTTTTGCATACAGGTATATGTTATCTCTCTTATCTAATAGTTATCATCACTGTCCAATTCTTTTGTTCTGTTTCTTTCTTTTCTTTTAATTCTCATCCTGCATTGTTTCTTTGTTTGGTGAAAGACAGCCTTGAAAACTAGGTTTCTTTTAATTCTTTTTGTTTGGAGCATTTTCTGTGTGATTTGTGATATCTAATCTTTGCTTGGTTTTGCATATAGGCATCTGTTGTTCTCTTCTCTAATAGTTACCATCACTTTTCAAGTCTTTTCATGTGTTCTCTTTCTCCTTTTATTTTGTGTCATGTATTGTCTGTATGTTAGGTGAAAGAGGCCCTAAAAATGAGGTTTTTTTTGTTTTTGGTAAATTAAAAATAAGGTTTTTGTTGTCAAAGTTTGGGCTTTTTGCTCTGTGATTTGTGATATTTGACCATTGCTTGGTTTCTCATATAGGTGTTTGGTTTCTGGTTCAAGATGACTCTGGAGAACTATTTGATAGATGAAGATGGGGCACGAGACCATTTTCCAGTGGGTATGCGTGTTCTGCTTGTTGACAATGACCCATTTTGTCTCAAAGTGGTAGGGAACATGCTTCGCAAATGCCAGTATCAGGGTTCGTCACCTCTCTCTTCCTATTCACTTAATTCGAGTCTGCGTTGATTTTTTGCTCATCAACTGCATTGATTTTTGCTTGTGGGGTCATGCTTTATTTTGCGTAGTGATAAACTGAACATATAGTTCGTTGCCACTATGAAGTTTTAAATGCTTTGTTGACAGATATTGTGTTCGGTCGCTTATATATACATCACTTGACAATTTTCTAAATTTTCAACTCAGAATTTCTTTCTTTGCAAGACGAGTGTTTTCTTAAATCTTCTAAAGTTGAAACTTCTTTTGAAATTAGAATATTTTAAAATTTTATTTTTCTTGTGTTGCCAAATATTGTTGGGAATTCAAGTATGAGTGATTAGAAGTTCTTTACACCACATTATTGTTAGAATTATAAATTTGTTATTGGGTGAATCGTATACTTTCATATTGCAGAAGGTCTTTGCCTTTTACGATGCTGAGTAAATCTAACATCTGATTTATAATTGTTGCAGTTACTACAACTATTCAATCAATTAAGGCATTAGAAATGTTGAGGACAAATAGAAATATGTTTGACCTCGTTATTACCGACGTAAATATGTCACACATGGATGGATTTGAGCTACTTGAGATAGTGGGACATGAAATGGACATACCTGTCATAAGTAAGCTCAAATACTCTTGTCTTAGCATGTATTCAACAAGAGATTTACTTATCCTTATTATGAGATTACTGATATTTATTATTTCATTGTTTATTTTTTTTGGTGATCTAGTTTTGTCAGAATTAAGTGATATAGAGCGTGTGAAGAAAAGTGTTATACTTGGCGCATGTGACTATATAATTAAACCTCCTCGAATCAGAGTACTGCAGAATATATGGCAACATGTAGTGCGAAGAAAGATTGATTGCAAAGATAAAAATACGCCCTTCAATGAGGAGAAAGCATGCAATATAGCTGGGGAAGGCAGTCAAGGCATCGCATCAGAAAGTAATACTGACCATAATCAAATGCAAGGTAAAAAGAGGAAGGAAATGTGTGTGGAAGAAGAAAATGATGAAATGAATTCAAAAGAGAATGAGGAACCCTCAAAACAAAAGAAGCCTCGTTTAAATTGGAACAATGAGTTGCAAGGAAAATTTCTTGCTGCAGTCAATCAACTGGGCTGTGACAGTGAGTTTACATGATAACGAATATTTAATTTTCATTTTCTGTTTGACATGTGAACATTGAACTTATAATATGAACTCGATATCTCAACATGGATATTGACATTTCTAATGTGATCTTTCTTCAACTGTTATTGAAGAGGCTGTTCCTAAGACAATACTTCACTTGATGAATGTTGAAGGTCTTACAAGAGAAAATGTAGCAAGCCATCTGCAGGTATGAATTTTAAATTCCTCATTTATCATAAATATTTGAACTGTTTATGCATAAAATAAAAATGATCTTGTTTACTAAAAAAGTTACAAATGATCTCTACCTTTTGGCATATAGACCCTTCGGTTTCAATTTTGGCACATGATCAAAGTTGAAAGGGTAATATACCTTTTAACTTTTGGCAAATGATGGTTTGATAATAATTTAAACTAATGGTTTATTAAAATTTTGAACAAAGTTAATTCTGAAATATCTCTGTGCATAAAAAATGCACAACTCTAATCCATTACTTGTATTGTGATAATAGTTCATAAGCCCACTCTCATTTTTTATTGCAGAAATACAAAATTGGCCTCAAGAAGGAAACTCAACAAGCAAGCATGGTTTCTGCGTTGGGTTGTAATGCTTCTTACGTGCAAATGAATTCAATATATGGACATGAAAATTTCGACACCTCATTTGGATCAGGAAGAATCTTAAACACTACACAACCTTCAAATGCATCTGGAGGAATTTGTTGTAGCCCTAAATCCCCGTCTGGCTTGAATTGGGGAGAAATCAATCCCTCTGCACCGGTCCAATCTATTGAGACACAAAATATAAACAACTCAATAGAAACACTTGGAATTCCAAAATCAACCGAGCTTAACCAATTTCAGCAGAGCAACCGTATAACTAGTACTGGGCAGTTTAGTCCGATTGATTTGTCAAGTGGATGTGTGGTTTCCTCTGACTTTCCTAGCAATTCTTCCACATGTGCTATTGATATTCCTTTGGAGGATGCTAGAGGGGAGCTGCAATGCAAGAGAATTGATGCATCCTTGGATGGCCAACTGAATGAGGCTACTCCATCAATCACCCAATCCACAGAAGTTGATGACTCCAATTTGGATGACTTACTTTAGTTTTGATGCTTACCTGTTGGATCGTGCATATATTTCCTTCTGATTCACCAAGAGTCCTGCAACATCAAAATGGTGGAAGTTGTACCAGTCCTCGAGTCGTTTCATTTTGTTATTGTTCTGTTTTCAAATTTCCTGTTTTGTTATTGGACATAGTATGAGTTAGTTTGTCTTCATTTTGTTAACATTTAGCCAATTTTGTTATCTTTTATACTATTCATGTTTTCTCATCCTGTATTAGACAACAATGAATAAAAATAAAAAACCTTTCTATCACACTTTTTTACCCTCGTCTCTTTATTTTTACCTCAAACAAACAGCCATAATTTGACATGTGATTTGAACATACTAAAGATGTTGTATCCTAGTTTCAACGAAATCACTGTACGTATACTTATGAGCAAATTAGAATAAAATCTTATTTTTGTGCACTACTTTATGGTCCCTGTGAAACGAGTGACTGAGCTATTTTTTAAGAGTTTGCAACCATTCTACATACCAGCCTTCTAGCGAACTCAACTTTATATCATAGACTAGGTACATTCAGCACGTATGACACCTATCTTAAACCACTATTGAGCAAGCTCTGCTTGCTAAATATTCAGCTTTCATGGCCAACATCACATCTACATTTTCATCTATCTTTTAATCAAATGGGACCTTTATTTGGGAAATTCTGTAAATTTATTAAAAGGAATGATAAATTTTTTAAATACATTTATGTTATAAGATATGTTAAAATACGAATGAGACTATGCAAACTCAAGATAATAGGCTATCAGTTTCTCACAGAGAGCTTCCAATTATAATTTTGGTGAATAGCAATAACGAAAATTCTGAGATTCTCATTGATTATTGGTGTCAAAGTTAGGGGTTTTCTGACATATTCCTTTGGCATAAAGTTCTTGTTGCATAACATTCATTTAGAGCTAAGGATCGCTTTGATAATCAAATATTGGTGATAGGTCTCACATTGTACAGATCCCAAACTAAGGTGCATTCCTCCCGATTTTTTCTTGTTTGTTTTAGTTATTATTTCCGTGTGTAACTATCTATAGCCCTAGTGGGAAGTCTTAAACCAAGAGGATTTGAACAATTTATCTTGGCTTTAGTTTATCTCAATGCATCAAACATTAGAGACCTGTAAAGGATAGGAAGATCCATGTCCAGGTCTTGGTGCTTAGCTAGAAAGGCAAATTTCTCAATGGTTGAAGCTAGTAGAACTTGGTTTGTGTTCCAAGAAAACTAGGGTTAGGGTTATCTTTCCTAACTGTCTGTCTTATGGTGGTTTTTTTGGAATTGCATGTGTTTTGTTTGATTGTAAGTCAGACCTTTAATCTCTAATAAAAACTAAGCCATTTTTGATCTGGACGTATCATCACATTGCACTAAGGGGTGTGAACTAGGAAAGCTCTTGCATCTTGTTTTCTTTCATTTGCTCTTTTTACAGTTCTTCATCTTGATCAAGAACTGACTTGTTTTGATTGGATCTTGAGCTTAACTGTAATCTTTTAATATTTATTTTTGATATGTGGAACTGACACCTTAAATTGAATAAATAAAGCTTCTATGATAATTTGGGTTAGATCAATACTGCACTTAAAGTCCAATTTTGGTGTTCAAATCAGTCATATCTTAGGAAAGTGACTTGTTCAAGTTAAGCGTGTGCTACATCTCGAGAACTATCATTACCATTCTGTTTTGTTCAAGTGCTTGAAGTGATTTGAGGTAATTGATAAATTGGTGCAGATGTTCTTCGTTTTTACAAGAAATTAGGATTTACACTATTCCTGAGCATTCTGTCCTAGCTTGCTTATATCAGTCTACCATGAACTCCATCAGAGTGTTTTCATGTTCTTTGACAATATACTTATTTATAGTACCATGTGGGAGCAGCATTTGAATCACTTTGCAGAAGTTTTGGAAATATTGCACGACAATCAGCTTTTTGTGAATAAGAAAAATGTCTCATCCAGCTCCATGGCTTTCCAAAATCCATAATTAGTGATGGAGACCCCTTATTCCTTAGCAACTTTTGGAAGGGCTTGTTCCCTTATTACAGGAACAGTGCTTCGGATGAGTATTTCAAAAGCCAATTCCCTACATTCTGCCTTGAGGACAAGGCAGCTTTTAAGGCTAGGAGGAGTATTAATAGAGAGCAGAACAAAAAATTAATTCAACCCTTTAAATATGTCTATGGCCGAAGACACAAGCCAAAGGGGAATTAAACGAGTCAAGGCAGTTTTTCTGTCAGTTACTATCATAGAGGGGGTTATATTAAGTTACACTCAGAAATGGATAGGGGCAGTTACAAGAGAGAGAAAGTATGGTAACAGTTTGTATTTATTATGTGTGATGTTTCTGGAAGGTAGGCTAGGATTTGTAATAAGAATTCTGCACTCTGCAGAAGACTTGGAGAGATCCTCCGAGTTTAGGGAGCACTCTTTCTCTTTGGTTGTGTTGTTATTGTATTTGTTTCAATCTAATAAATAACACCTTCCTCTTAGATAGGACAATCTTTTTCTATCAATCTTGATGGTGACTCACGTCAACAAATGAATGTGATTCAAAAAGTTGAGATGAGCAATGAAAGGCATATGGAAGATGTAAGTGGAAAACAAACAACTTCTATGACTTCCATGGAGGGATTTAAACCAGCTTCATTAGATATCCTCAATTGGGTGTAGAACATAATGACCCTCACAATTATTATGGATTTAATATTGAAGGATAATTATAAGGAAAAGGAAATAAAGTCACCTTTGGTGAAAAAGGAGTTAAAATGATAGTTAAGGGGTAAAAATGCGGGTAAATAAAGTTACCCGAAAAATGAAAGTAAAGTTAGAAATATGACTAGAAAAATATTCTAGTTCATTGGATTAAGTTTGGTATCAAATGGACGTGTGTAGATAGATAAGCTGTTACCTAGTTAAAATAAATTAACTTTACAAACCGTAACTCGCTTTTATTTCTTCTTTCCTGCACGTTGTTTTCCTTCTTCTTCTCTGTCATTACCCGTGGCTTCATGGTTGTGGAGAGGGGTTAGGGTTTCTCTCTCTCTCTCTCTCTCCTCTCTTTCTCACTCATCTAGCCACCAAAACACAAGTGTCATACATGAAAGTTTAAGTAGAGATCATGGTGAATCCATCCCATTACTTTGTTTAGGCTGAAAAGGCTTGTGTGGAGAGCTTTCTTCCTCTCAAAATTCGGTTTCTATTCATCCTAGTGAGAGAAGTGAATTTTTAGGTGGAACCAAGCTTGGGTTTTGTCCTCCAAGCCTTCTATAGGTGATTTGAGGTAAGAGATCATTATTCCAATGGTTTAAATGTCATGATTTAAGTTTTGAATATTATGAGCATATGTTATGGAATATTATTGAGTTGGAATATTGAAATTTATGATGTATTAGTGTTGTTAATGAAGTCATAGTGTTAAATAAGCATGACTATGAGTTTGAATGTTGAAAAATTTCCTTGCATCTACCTCCCTAGAATTCAGCCATGTAGTGATGGTAGGGGTGTGTGTGCAAAAATTTAATTGCTTGGTTTGTGGAGGATTATATGTATTTGGAAGTGTGAGTTGAGTAATTAAATTGAAAGTATAAAAGATAATCCTTTGAAAAACCCTTCTCTTTGAATTTGGCCTATAGGGTTATGTGGGGGTTGATTATGTTAAAAATTATTTTGGCGATGTGTTAGTTTCTAATGCATTGCTTTAGTATGATCTTGAAGTGAAAGGGTTTAAGAAATAATGAGAGACACCTTGGCTCCTTTGTATGTTTCATCGCCCTTAAACTGAGGAAAATAGGCTTTTAGATGCTAAGAGGAGTAATGAGTGTTCTAAAGGCCTTTTGGGACTTTCCTAAGACTAAGCGAATATGTGGAATTTTGTGAGGATTTTTTGAACAAAGAACCACCCACTCATGACTTATATGATTAACTAAAAAGAAAATAAACAATAAAGTATGTGTCCTGTATATTTACATGGCATTATATCATTTTATGGAGTTTTGTGTTGAATTCCTTCTCTAGGTGTGCCTAGGGATTGTGAACGTTTGGATTCTCGTGGAGCAAGATAAGTAGCTTGTTCTTCAAGTAAGCAAATTGAAAAGCTCCAAGAGGTAAGCTCTATGTTTATGGGGTTCACTCCTACTTTGTGTTCCGCCATAGTGTACGGACTGTGGTCAGGTTGTATGAGATATATGATATAGATGCATTCATATAGAACTATATAATGATGTGATGTGATATGTTTTGATGTGTTTACTTTGATATGCTTTGATGTGTTTACTTTGATATGTTTCGATACGATTTCTGTAATGATTTCTGGACATTGATTTGTTTATGCACTGATGTCTGCTTGGGGTCCTCCCTTGGGAACATGTTCACTGATTTCCGCTTGGGGTCCTCTCTTGGGATTGATTGTGTACACCTCTGTTATGTGATGATCTTTGGCCATTGATCTTAGGTACACTGATGTCTTCTTGGGGTTCCCCCTGAGATTGACGGTGTACGCCTCCGATATGTTCTGGTTCCGCTTGGGGTCCTCCCTTGGGAACACGTACGTTGATTTCCGCTTGGGGTCGTCCCTTGGGAATAATTTCGTACGTCTTGGAAATAACATGTTTTGTTCTGATGTGAGTATTGTGATGATTTTTTTGTAAAAGATATTTTTTACGTGCGTTGATTTTCGCTTGGTGTCATCCCTTGGGAATGACTGCCTACGTCTCTGATATGATATTGGATTACATGATATGTTATATGAGATATGTTCAGCTATGATATTTGCTTATATGATGTTTTGTATATTATGTATCTGACTGTCATGCAGGAAGTGAGCCCAGGGTATGGAGAGTTCTATATAAACCTGGAGCTTACTATAGATTCGTCTCTAACCTCGTTTGGGGATATGATTTCAGGAACACAGTTAATTGAAGAGCCCTCATGGGACAAGGACACTACCCGTGGCTAGAGGTACTAGTATGAGGATATGGAGTTTTGGGTAGCCTGGGCTACTATTTATTATAAATGTTATTTTTGGAGAACATGTACTGTTGTATAGTGTTCTATTCATTGGTGATCATGATGTCTGATCCTTTATTTTGTATATGGCCTGTATATGTTTCGTACATGTCTTTCAGTTGAATGCATGTACATTTGAATATTCAGGCATGTTGATATGATGATGTAGTATTCAGTTTATGTGTTGGATTGCATGTTGTTAGACATAGTGGCACGGAGCCAAGTTATGCATGCGCCCATGGATGGGTATATGATCCTATATGGATATCTGGTATGTCTGAAAGTATATACTGTAGAAATTGTCTATCAGGAAACCTTGAGAGTGGGATTTGCAAATCCCCAGTTGTCCGATTTACAGAGGTTTCCCCGTCCCATTTTTGTCTCCGTCCAATATGAATTAAATTAGAAGTATGCAATGTGAAATGTCATGTGAATTAAGATTAATGAAATAAAAAAGAAAAGTTAGCTCGTATTTTCGTAAGTTAAGTCTTCCGTTATTTCTGTTTGTATCATATGTATGTTAATTGAACCGGCTCGAGACGGGGACGTTACAATGAGCATGACCATACCAAGATTTCCTGTATCAACTATAAACAGGCTTCTCTTGAGTCAGAAACCTGACCAATCATTTAGCAAGAAAGAGCTGAGGAACAAATAAGCATAGCCTGGAACGAATTTTATCATAAGCTTCGGCTTCTAGAAAGCTATAGGTGACATGGCATCCTCCTTCCTACGTTAACTAGATCATAAATTGCTGTGAACAAAGTCTATCAATCTCTCTAGCCTCTCCTTCAACACTGGAAAATCATGAAAAGAATTCTTTGTCCTATGGACTTGTCCTTCATCCAGCCTCTTTCTCTCTCTTAACAGAATTTTGCGATGTTGATTTCTTTCCAATTTGATATCATGGTTCCAAAAAGAACTCGTCTCAAGATCTATGATGAGAGCAGAGGTTTAACACTTTTTATGTTCTAAAAACACAAGGATTCTTTTATGTCAAAAAAAAAAAAAATCATGTGGGGAATCAAAACAATTGGTTGGTATCTTCTTTTTTTTTTTTTTTTGATAACAAAGATAGATAAATCAAACGTGATAAACGTGATAAAGGAAAAAAAAAAGTATAATAGATATTGCATAGGCCTAATTTTTTTTTTTTACCTTATTCTTATTTAATTTTATAAGTGGGGACAGTGAGGATCAAACTCGCGACCTCATGGTCTATGAAACTATGATATAAAGAATTATTTCAACTCAAAATCTTACGGTATTGGGTGAAGATCTTTTCAATAATTTATATTAAAACAAATTAAAAAATACTCTTATTATTATTAAATGCTTAATTTGTACGCGAAGAAAAGTGGTGGACTTAGAAAATATTATTTATGTCTGTATATTTGGTGGTGGGGGTGGTTTAGGGGTAGTGCCGCCGGAAAAAAAAATTAAAGAAAATTTTAAATGCATTAGAAAAAAAATATAAAAAATAAAAGAAAAGAAAACTTCAACTTACATAAAATAATAATAATTATGAGTTAACTAAGAAAAATTAAAATTAAGATGAATTAACAATAATATAACCCATTATTTAATGATAAATGAATTAAGAAATTTAATCACTTTTGAGGTAATAGATTATATATATGGGAAATACTACTCTCATTTTACATGATATAGTTATCTCATTTTGTCTCACTTCAAAAATCGTATCCCTTCTTCTTCTTTTTTCTTTTTTTTTTTAAATAGCGGGCCCTACTTGGATTTTCTCTGTAACATGAGAGAACTACTCTCATGTTACATGAAGTAATATTACCTTATATATATATATATATATATATATATATATATATATATATATATATATATATATATGAGATTAATGTTTTTTCTGCAATAGAAAATAAAATTATGTCTGGTAACTTTAAAATAATTTTATCTTAGAATTGTAAGAGATAACTTTATTTTATATTGCAGGAATAATGATAATTCTATATATAAAAGAGTGAATTATCAATATCAAAGTACTTAAAAAAGTAATTTATATTTTATTGTTGTTATGATATATTTCACTTTATTATATTTTTTCACTAGAAAATCCATCTAAAATATTTTTTATTGTTAAAAGAGTGAAATATTTTTAAAAAAAAAAGTGGTAGGACTTATCCTTGTGAATTTCATATGGCTCCTTTATTCCTTCATGGGATCTTGAAAATGACAGGGTGAAAAATATGAAAAATAAATAAAAATAGGATAAAAAGAATTAATAAGAATCAAATATTGTTACTCTTGCCCCATGTCTTCACCGTTCTAGCAACCGTGCTGATTACAAAGGAACACCCAAAAAAAAATAGCTACCTACTATGAAGTTATTGTCTGCACTTGCCATCAGTGGCAAAAATGTAGGTCCGCCAGTGTATGAATTGACATAACCATTGATTGTATTCTCAATTTTCTATAGTACATGTGATGTTGATATATCTATTAGAAGTCCCACTAACATAAATGGGAAAACATTTTCTTATTCTTCATGTTAATAATATTTCGATTTGCGTGCAAATCTTTTCTTTTCTTTTTCACTTTTTAATAAATATGGGGCCCACCACTAGTTGAGTCACAACATGATAATTGAATTCTCATACGACATGAGAAAATCAAATCTCAACATAAATATAGAAAAACAAAACAAGGAATGATGAGACTAATCCCCCAACCGAGAAGGAGACACTTTCCTCCTCTGACCCCAAAGATTTTCCAAGAATTTGCTTGAGGTAAGATTTGAACCCCTGACTCAAGCAAACCCTTGGGAGCTCAGTTGCCAACTGAGCTACCCTCGGAGGTTTAAATTTCAAACTTTAAATCACACTATAAAAGGACTATTTTACCAAAAAGGGTGTGGGTTAACACCTCACCAACTCGTCTTGTACCTTGCATGCTGAAGTGTTTTGCAACCCAACCCAACTCTCTAATCCAACCTAACTTGCATTTTGTGGGTCAAGCTAAGTCAAAACCAACAGGTTCGAGGATTGTTACCCGATCCACTGGACACCCATATACCTTGATTCTTTTAAGAGTATCGCTGCTTGAAGTAGATTAATAATTGGGCCTTACATTGCTGTCTTTGGATAGCCCATTTTTTATAAGCTATCCTTTGTCCTGCCAACCGAACAAATTAAAAGTTTATTTGACACAATTTTTTTAAAGTTGAAAATTACTTTTAGGCTAAAGTTAAAAAAATAAATTTAAAAATAAAGTTAAAAATTATTTGATGATCATATAAAATTTTAATTATGTTCTTAAGATTTTGAAGAGGGAAAATGGAACATTTTGTCATTAAGATAAATCATTTGAGTAAAGAATAAATAGCAATGTTAGTAATCCTGACCGGTCATTGGCATGGCTAATGTTCTGGGTTGACCTGGTGGATCACTAATTCAACTGGTAGATCACTAATCAAGCCAGTTGACTTGGATAAGAATATGCAATTTTATATTTTATACTTAAAAATTCAAAGTCATTTTACATCACTTTCCATAAGAAAGTTGCTAAATTTATTATGTATCTTATACATCAAATTCTACAAATTGTGCAAAACTTGGGACGTTGTAAACTAATTTCAACATAAGTCACACTAATGCTATGCAAAAAAAATTTAGTGTGATCATCTTGACTAGACAAATCCACACCTCAAAATTTGGAGTTTTTAAAATGAATATTTTAAAAATATTTTATTAAAAACCCACACCTAGATTTTCTATTATTCAAGACAAGACACACCAAAAAAATATTTTACTAAGGACTTCACTTTTAAAATGAAATTTGGACTTTTTCTACATAAAAACAGAAAATTAAATTTAAAAAAAATGAAAAACATGAAAACACCTAGTCCTCGACATTGAAGTGGTGCTAGTAAACAAAGCAAAGAAAGTGACAATGTTGGAGCAAGGATGAGACCAAAGAGGCATTATTGTGGTTGGAAACAATCCCCAAGATGGCAAGATGGGGAGACTCGAGCGCAGAGCTAATGGCCTTGTGGAGTAAAAAGAAGATGATAATCAATGATTGGAGAAGGAAAGTGTTGGAGCAAGTAGTGGAACCAGTAATTACAAGTAAGAGTTTCGTTTGGGAAGAATTCTTTTTTTTTTAATTTTTGTGAACAATTTTGATTTTTCTTTTTAAAAAATGCATGATCTGTTCGGTATGACCAAGTGATAAAACTCGACCAGTTCAAATCAATTTTCATCGAATCAAATACATAGTCTATTGCTTGACTCGAACTGGTTAGATTATCGGTTCATTAGATTTAGGGTCGACTTAGCCAGTTCAAGCCAAGTTTGATAACGTTAATGTCTACTTTTTGGAGTTCTTATTTTGTTTTCTAATTTTACCCTTACTCTGTTCTTTAAATGATTGGTCGGCAAACTACATCATTAATGTCAGTGATCTTGCGGACCAAATGGTATTTGTTGAACCTCCGAGTGGTATACTATTGTTATATCAGGTTGATCTTGCCCTATGTAGCACCGATACCGACACGGGACACGTGACACGATACGACACGACACTCCGACGCATTAATTCTAAAAAATGTTAGATTTCGACACGTTAGGACACGTTTTGATATTAAATAATATTTTTAATTTATGTAGTATATATTATATTTAATATTCAATAATTTAACAAAAAAATGAATCTAAACCTATAATATTCATAAATTTTGCAAAGAAACATAGCATATCCCAAATATTTATATTAAACTCAATAAAATGATAATCGTAATCCAACGAATCTAATAGTTGGAACTAAAAACTCAACACAAATCAACATTTGAATTTTTTTTGAATTTCTATAATGCGTGTTGGAGTGTCGGGGAGTGTCGGAGTGTCCGAGAGTGTCGGGAAGTGTCGGACACGACACATCAGGGTTTTTGAAGTGTCGGTGCTTCATAGATCTTGCCTTTATAGGGAGGGAGCAAGTCATTGGTATTTCTTGATTAGTTTTTGTTTTTGTTTTTTCCTTTTTGTTTGAGCCCCTGCCCTTTTGTTTACCCAAAAAAAAAAAAAAAAACTTTTTTATCTTAATGACAAATTATTCCATATTCCCTCTTCAAAATCGTAAGAACGTCACATCAAAAAGCTCCGCTTATGAATTTTTAGATTTTCTCTTTTTTATTCATTATAAAAAAACTCTTTATGATAAGAGTTTTTATAAAATTATATTTGGCTAAACTTGTGCTTTTAAAAAGAAGAGAAGGTAAAAATAAGACATATCAAACAAACAGTAAATCAAACAGACACAACCTACTTCACCGACCTCCCAAATAATAATAATAAATAAGATTATCAAAAAAAAATAATAATAATAAATAAACTGTAGTGGCTTTATTAGAATGCGTAGCATTATCTAAAACTCTTGACCGAGTTAAGCTTCCATATAGGGAAATTCATTTTGAATTAATCCTCTAGACCTATGCTTACCATCCGAGATCCTAGGCATATCATTGATGCATTGACTGAGATACCATTGGACTACTATCATTTTTATAATAAAAAAATAAATTGTTTACACCAAGACATAAAAACATTCTTAGCCCTTCTCCACCTAACTTAAACATGTGGAGAAGTTTTTTTGATATAATATCATACATAAACAAATGGGTTTAATTCTTGATCCTCTCGAGCCCAAAGGGTCCTTCTATAAATGCTAGAAACATAAAAATCGTCCATAACACCCACTTAACAAACTTTTGATGAAATGTTGTATTGTATTATTGAAGTGTATTGGAACTTACAAAAGCAATGCAATAGCATCTGCACAAATAAAACGACACCAAAAAAAAGCCGATGAAAGAAGAATGAACCTATTTTACCTATTGGCAATTAGTACAAAAGACAAACGAAATGGTCATTTACCGGGTTTGTTTGATCAGAATTCTATAATCCACTTAATATTATAGATGTGTGTCATAACATTAAAAATAGGACACTTATCATGTGGGCTCAAAAGGAAAGAAAAGAAAAAGAATGAAGTTACCCCAACGAACTTATGAGGTCTTTAAAATTGAAAACTAGCCAATCAGCTTTTGTAGCAACAGCTTCTCGAAGTTGAACTCCCGCATAGCAAATGAACAAGTCCGCACCACCTGGTCCACGAGCCTATATGTTCCCGAGGGAGGGGTTGAAAGCATACAAATTATCACACACGTGAATATGGTATAAGAAAAACTAACAATGACACAATTAATTCGGCCAAAATATCTATCAAAATAAGTTGATTCACCTATCAAGTATCACGAATTCAACATTACTATTGGTCTTAATGTGTGAAATCTAAAAGCGGTATTTTTAGCAGGACAATGCACAGATGAGAAAACAAATTATCATAACATTCAGCATTAGCAGGTGCTGCAACAAACCCTAAAGTCTAATTATAAAATTTGCCATGAACCAACTCTGCCAAAAGCTTAAGTTGTTACTAAAGACACATAAATGATTTATATATTACATGTCTAACATGTCCCCCCATGCAATACATAGACTTGGAACATAAATAATTCACAGGCCCACCACCTACCTTTGTTAAAATTCAACTTTCTATTAAAAGAATGGGTGCGACAAGGATCAAATTCTTGATCACTTAGTCATTGAGACTCTGGTACCATCGCATGAACTAACTCTTCCAAAAGCTATGTTGCACCGATACCGACACGGGACACGGGACACGACACGACACTCCAATAAGTTAATTCTAAAAAATGTTAGATTTCGACACATTATGACACGTTTTGATATTAAATAGTATTTTTAATTTATATAGTGTATATTACATTTAATATTCAATAATTTAACAAAAATGAAGCTAAACTTATAATACCCATTAATTTAGCAAAAAAACATAAGATATTACAAATATTTATATTAAACTCAATAAAATGGTAATCGTAATCCAATGAATCTAACAGTTAGAACTAATAACGCAATGCAACGCAACCTTTGAACTCTTTTTGAGTCTCTGCAATGCGTGTTAGAGTGTCCGGAAGTATCGGACACGATACATCAGGTTTTTTGAAGCGTCGGTACATCATAGTCCAAAAGTTTAAGCTATTGGTTGATTACAAATGAATGGTATTGATACTACATCTCTAACAAAACCCATGGTTGAAATGAGATATTCCATAAAATTACCAGGAAATATGCAGAATTTTTCTTACCTCAAAATCAGTTGCACCATCTCCCACCATGGTTAATGCTTTGTATCCATGAGCCTGAAAACCAGTTCCATCAGCTTTACAAGCAATGCAATTAGTTAAAAAAAATTAAAAACCGGTGCAAGCCTAACCTTCCTGATTTGTTGGACTGCAGTAGCTTTTCCTCCGCTCCTTGAAGTAGGCTCATTTTTATCAAACCCCGTAAACTCTCCAGAGCTTCCAAAAAGTAGTTGATTGGCAAAAATATTCTCTTGTGGAATCCCGAGTATTGATGCAACAGGCTTCATAAGAAGAATGATAGTAGTTAGAAAGAAAATAAAGTATCTAATTCATTATCCTGAATAAATAGAACCAACATGCTCATCAAATGTCAAAAGGGCAAAGGGCAAACTCCGGTGCACCAAGTGTGACATCATATGTCAAAAGCACTGCATAAAATTCCTAATGTCGTGTCATGGCTATTATGTTAAGCTATAGAAAACATTTGAATGGGAAGTGCATTGGAATATATAGACACAAGCTGCTAACTTTAATCATTGTGTCTCAATAATTTCAAACTTGCGCGATGGTTTTGAGAGAGCAATGGAAGAGGCCTTGCTCAAAATTTCAATATCAGATTTTTATCCTTCTTGGTAAGCAATCTAAAATTCTAAATTCATCAAGCATCTCACATTCATTCCACATTCTGAATTAAAATGGAAATTTAGTCCTACTCTGCAAAAGATACGTGTAGAAAGGAACATTGTTCTTATCTTAAAAGTTCTGGGCATACAAAGGTTGCATGTACTATTTTTCAAATATTTTCAGAAGCAGTATACTATGAAGTTAAAGAAAATCTATCCAAATTCACAATATGTTATAGTAACTAATGATTTCCTCCTCTAAGACCAAAATGAATCAGGAAAATCATTAATTAGAACGATTCCCCTTACATTGATCATTTGTCGGAAGCCCCCAGAGATCAGATAAACATGCTTGTGATTAGCCTTTAGCTTCTGGACTAACTCTTCAATGCCAGGGGAAAGCCTGCATATTAAGAAGGAGAATCATAAACATTGATCCAAATCTGTCTAACTAAACCGTTCATCATACACATTGGAGAAACAGGGATCGGAAGGTGGAGAAAAAGAGCATAAACAGTTATGCTTTGGTGATACAGATATCAACCTATTGTCTCGTCGAAGTTTAGGCTGGTCTTAACAACGGATAAGTCAATAAATCTTACAAGTCATTAGAAGAGTTAGAATATAATTTCTTCCGACCACTATCAACATATCAATAGTAGGTTTTTGTGCTTTTTTCATAAATAAATTCTCATTTAGTAATAATTAAAATATAAATTGAATATGTAGGAATATAATTTTTTGGCTCTAGACACTATGCAGCATTTCGTTTTAGGAGTCAAAAGCAAATATCTCTCTCTACCAAAAAAGAGGCAAATATATCTTCAAAAAGAATCAGGTAACCAAATAAGTATTAGGTAGGGGAAAGCATATATCATTTATCTGAGACTTGGTTACTGTTAGTAAGGGACCACAAGGGTGCGATTATATAGCCATTCTAGGGTAAAGTGACTAAACTCTCTTGATTCTGTCAATGCACTTTATCCTGATTCAACAGTTTGAGACATCAATGGATACCTCAAACACGCACACAAACAAGTTTTGGTAATCAATGGTAGACCTAAGTACACATCTGACATCATTACTCTTCCAAGTATAGGCAGACATTCAATAAAAACATGCATACAAATAAATTCAGAAACTGCAAATTGTCAAAGAAGATAGCGATACTGTGATAAGGATTTTCCATCACTAGGATATTCAATCATATATCATACAAAAGGAAAATACTAGACAGCCAGAATTTTGCCAGAATGAAATGGCACTTTTCTTGACTATTGGATAGATAAGAGAGCCTTACCACTTTGATTCATCTAAGAACTACTCTTGTGTCTTGGTAAATTTTGGCTGAATTCTGTCACTTTTTTTTTTGGTGTAGCATTACTTCATACAAAATGCTCAAAAATAAAAATCCTTTCAATACTGTCAAATTAAAAGTTCAAGGCAAGAAAAATTGGGGAATTCACAAGAAATTGCCTGGTCACATATTTGCAGTTATAGGCCAAATTGATTGTTTATCAAAATGTCAAATCTACTCAAGCCAATAAACACTCTTCCTCATAACAAAATCAGTCAGTCTCGGTCATACCTTGGGGGCTTTTGCTCAAGAAAATTCTGAAGTTGAGATAAAGAAGGTTTGAACAAAGATAGCCTAGCAGCCAAGGCTTCCTCAAAAGGAACAGAACCACCCATTGCTCTATCAAAATTCAATACTTAAATCAGATATTTTAAACAATCAAAGGAGGAAAAAAAACACTTTTTTTTTTTTTTTGAAGAATTCCAAGTTAAATAATCCAACCTAGCAGTCCATTCAGCTACAGCCTTTCCAGCCCCACAGAATTCAGCGAACTCATCAATACCTTCATCCAGGCACACAGTGCTATCCACATCAAAGCACACAGCATCACCATTTCTCCAAAGCTCAAGAACCTCTACCATGTTAAAGAAAGAACCCATCAAACACAGGAATGGATTCTCTCATGTCTTCTTTTAACATGATAACTTAATGTAAATAATCTCAATCATTCATCGAGAGATTAAGAGTCATAATTTTATTGATGAAATTCGTAAAAACAGAGAAGAGGATATGTCTTAAGCCAATAGGATTGGGCTAGTGGTGAGGGATTTGAATAATATACATGGTTCAAACCGTTTTAACAGATCACAACTTATCTATGAATGAATAACCGAGATTTTTCACATTACGTTATGAATTAAAAACATGAAAGGATCTATTCCCCATCAAAACTATCATGATTCCACAAAACATGAAGCAAACAATATTGAGAGTTGATAGTGATAAATATTATGTGAATAACCTTTTGAAGGAAGCGTGTTCTCAAAATGGCCCACAACAGAAGCAGAAGCAGACACAAGGAACGGTGAACACTGCTTCTTCATGACCCCAATTCTAATTCCACAGACACTCTTCCTCAGATGCAGCGTAGACACAGGAACAAAACGAGATTGGTGTTTTCTACCTCCAAAAACACGAACTGGGTTCATACCAGAACTCACCAACCCTTCCATGAAACTATCTATTTTCCAAATCCAAAAAATAAAAAAATAAAAATAAAAAAAAGGTTGATTTATTAAGATCCGTTCAAACAATCACAGCGAAATGATACTGGGTTTTTGGATCCAAAAGCATGAGGGTGTACGTGTATGAATATTATTGAGTACCTGTGAATTTAACAAATGAAGGGACGAAGAAGAGTTTTGAGGCACCTTGCGCTTGTGTAGTGAGGACTGAGGAGAATCAGAGAGGGTTGGTGAAATGAGACCTCAACGTTCTCTAACTAAGCAACTGCCATGTAAATATGTAATCTTTTCATTTTATATTATTGTTCGGGGAAGGATATTGTGACAACCAAGTTATGTTACTACCAAGTGACTACCAATCAATCTCACCGTTAGATCGATTATCTTGATCTAACGGTTATATTTATTTTCATATTTGTATGGTCATGATTCCCCATATCTAAAGTGAAAGCATTAAATATGGAAAATCATAACCATACAAAGGTGAAAATAAATATAAAGTATTAAATTTGGGAAATCATGACCATACAAAGATGGAAATAAATATAATCGTTGGATCAAGATAATCGATCTAACGGTAAGATTGATTGGTAGTCACTTGATAGTAACATAACTTGGTTGTCACAATATCCTTCCTGTTATTGTTTTTGTAACCAATCACGATTTTTGGTGGAGAAAAAAGTTTCTTGTAAACTTTAAAATAAATTTTTTCTTAAAACAAGTAAATCCTTCCCCATTTTTTTAAATTTAGTTTAAAATATGTTATGATTTTCATTAGTTATAATTCAATTTTATTTACTTTTGGATGCAATTCATTTTCTAGTGAATTGTTGAGGGTGTTAAGTTGTAGCACTTGTAAGTTGTTTTTAGGGATCTATTTATCTCATGTTGTATGAGATAATTATCTCATACAATAGAGATAAGATAGTGAGGTTCACTATTTATTCAAAAAATAATAATAATAGTTCACACTATTTTATTTCTATTACATGAGATAATTATCTCATACAACATGAGATAATTATTTCCCTTATTTTATAATGAAATAAAATTGTAAACAAATAACGAAATTGAAATTGATTTAAAAATCAAGAGTTCATTAAAAAATAATAATAACTGAACATTATGTTGAGGAGTGGTTCAATTATTATTTTGAGGTTGTCAGCACAAGTAGAGAAGTGTAGATCAACTAAATGTGAATGAACTAACACATAGTTATTTCAATTTAATTAGTGATTTCAAGTTTAAGTTTTATGTATGTGATTATGTTAAAAATTTAATAAGAAGAGATTTGTGGTCTTGTCTAGTTTAATTAGATTAATCAAGTAATCGATGAACTGATAGAAACTCAAAAAATAAAATAAAAAAATTGCAGATCCATATATTTTTGTAGAATGGGTGAAATTATGTATAAATTTTAAAAAATTTGTGAAAATTAAAAGCCTTTAAGTTCAATTGATTGAGATGTAAAGTATGATCTTTGATGTTTGCCAAAAAAAAAGTATGATCCTTGAAATTTGTGAGGCAAAGGATGATAGCTCTCCCCTAGCTCCACCTCTAAAGTAGAGGAGGTCTACCATACAAGGGGGAGCTTGTAAATAAGGGGTGGCAAATCGAGTTGACATTATACGAATCGTCACTAACACGAATATATGCAGTATGAACATGACACGAATTTGAAATTGGATTAAAATTTTCGACACGAACATGACATGCTTATTTTGCTGGTTGACACGACACGACATGAATAATCTGTAAGAAGATTAGTGTGGGTCAATTTTGGATTCTCAAGTTGACATACAATACGACACGACACGAATTTTTTCTAATTAGTTTTTACCAACCCAAACACAACACGAATTTGGAAACGGGTCAACACAAACACAAAATTTTTTTATTATGTTTGTGTCAGTGAGTCATGTTAAAAATTGTCAACCCTATTTACAAATCCAAGGGTCATGGTTCCCCTATGCAATGATTCTCTATTGATTATTTGCAATAATTATGAGATTTTATTATGTTAACTTGTCCTTCACTATATGTATGCGTTGGTGGTACATGAACTTATTAGAGGAGGTAGTGCAAGGGTTTTTAGCTTGGCAAGAAAAGTCATGTACCCACACCCAACAAACAACAACTTTGACGGGGTGAGATATGTTTGTATGACTAGCTCCACATGGAGAGCTAGGTGATTAAATGGTTGGAATTGCGGGATTGAGCTAAATTAGCTAAATTCAATAGACAATAAAGCAAAGTTGATTGAATTGAAATTGAATTAAAACATAGCAAAGGATGATTAGGGGAAATCAAAACACGAACTATTTTCATTATTGATCACATCAATATTTCATTTTCTATTTTTTTTTTATTTAATTTGCTTAGTTCACTCACTTTTTTTGTAAGCGCTTAATTCACTCACTTTATTACTTGTATGATTTTTTTTATCATGGTGTCTTATATTTTCATTTTAAGCAAGATTTATATTATTATATTAATTTATATGTTTATAAAAATTGGAAAATACCTTAGACTAATAGTTTTGATATAAATAAATTTTAAATATATTATCAATGCAAGTATAAAAATTAAATTCAAAAAGTATTATTTAAATAATTTAAGTAAAACTTAAAATAATAAAATTGAGAAAATAAATTTATGAAAGTTTAGTTAAAAAAATTTCTCAATACAAATTAATATACTAATAAAAGATATATATATATATATATTATAACAAGATATATTTTTAACTTATTAAATATTATTGCACTTTCTTGTGAAAAATTTAGAAAGAAATTATAAAAATTAAAATGTCAGAAAATACTTAGAAAATTGAGAAATATATAAAATAAAAAATAATAAAATAAAATATTAACTTAAAAGAGCTAAAAAAAATAAAAACTAGAAAAAATAGCATGTGACAATTTTAGTGAAGTAATTTTTGTATTATAGATAGATTCTCAAAGTTGCAAACTGCATACTAATACAAACCAAAGCAATTCCGAGATAGAAAATACAAATTGTACTCAGATATCACGTAGCTTTATTCAGCTTTGTTCAAAATTCAATTATAATCAACAATTATTAAATTTATTTACCTTCAATGAAAATTTTCAATACGAGTATTGATAATGAAAAAAAAAAAAAAAACAGCGTTAAATTTCTCTTTGGTGAAAATGATACTCAAATAGAACGAATTAAATATTTGATGAATCGGTCTAAAAAAAGAATGGGATTACTAGATAGATAAAGCGACGAATTATACAACATATTCAATTTGAGAACAAACACACACCATTTCATAGTTTTTTTTTTTTTTTTTCGGTTCAACCGCTTCATAGTTCATACGCCCGAATAAATACCAGAACGAGAAACGAAGGCCCATCGTTATTAGAATTGAAAATCTTAAGATGAGTCATTTCTGTTAAAAAGACAAACTCCATCTCAACATCAAAAAACATAATGCCAGAAATAACTGGTCAGCCAACCCAAAATGGATTTCATCTTGGAACAATTATTACAGGGTAGAAGGTACGATTGAAAAAAAAAAATGTTGCACCAGCAATTTCAAAAGAACCCACCGATATTATCTTAATTTCGCCATTGTTGAATATCATACAGATTGGTCTTCTGCAATTAACCTTCAAGAGCTGAAGCTCCAGAGATAATCTCAATCAATTCAGTGGTGATTGATGCTTGACGAGTTCTGTCGCAAAATTTGAACAAAGAGACCAGTCAGTCTTCCAACAAAGTATATAAAACTAAATTGACTGAGACAATAATGCAATTGTATATAGGATAGAACTTGTGGTTGAATGTGTGTGACACATGCAAAATGTACGAGAGAGACAGAAAGAGACCTGTTATAAGTGAGGGTGAGACGATCAAGCATGTCACCAGCATTCCTGCTAGAGCTGTCCATGGCAGACATCCTTGCTCCTTGCTCACTGCAAGCATTCTCCAACACCGCATTGAACATTACCTATATCACATCAAAGTAGTGGTTCCAGCACATTATTTCTAAATCAAAAACAGTTAAAAAGAAAATTATACAAGCCTAGAATGGGAGAGTGCAAGTACAACCAGGAATAAAGCCTCAATCGGCACAACATTTCAGGTTGATGTAGTACAAGAAGCCTCGTACATAATTGAACTGATTGGAATCCTCCATTTAAAGTTTCCAAATCAAAAAGCATTGAAGAGTAAAAGGATACCAAAAGATAAAGGAAAACATGTGTAGCAATTTAACTGCTCAACAAAGATATGGAAAGTTTTTCTAATAGGATCAAATCCTAGTATTCATCAACAGTTTGAAAATAAAAATAAAAATAAAAACCCAGAGACTGACAATAACAAAGTCGTAAAGTTCTGAATTCCCAAGAAATTTACAGTGGCAGACGCCCACCATCATGTTGCTGCCAGTTGTAAAGTTATAACCAAACATTCATGATGCAGCTCAGTATAATATAGGGGACAAGAAACATTTTTTAACATGACATTACATCCCAGATCAAAAGACTCAATATTTTCTATTTGTAAGATATAATTTCAAAATCACATTATGCACCACTTCATACTTTGAGATGCATTTGATGAGGATATGACACTATATGCCATGAGGTGAAAAATCAATTGAGAAATATCTGACTACACTCTCTCCATCCCATGATGCTCCCTCTCCTCTCTAACACCCTCTCTTCTTCCTCATAACTAGGGTCATAACGAATCACAAATTTGCAATTGCTAAAAATATATTTTTGAAACCACAAGGGAGCACATCCTTGAATGATTATGAGAAAAAACCATTCTGAATGTGTCTGTGTGTGATATTCAAACTCCTATAATGTTCTCAGCAGTATTTGTGTGCCATCTATGAATTCATAGAATCATCTGAGATTCTAATTACAAGGCCAAAGT
Organism: Gastrolobium villosum; assembly: GCA_032173675.1. Lineage (NCBI taxonomy): Eukaryota > Viridiplantae > Streptophyta > Magnoliopsida > Fabales > Fabaceae > Gastrolobium > Gastrolobium villosum. Next base: position 32,590 of record JAVKPL010013988.1, read on the forward strand.
GAACTTTTCCTATGTCACAATAGGAAACCCCTACAGTTTGAAAGATTAAAACAAAACCACTAGAAAAGAGCAGGCCAATAAGGAGAGGGAAGGGGTGCAAAAAGTTCAAAACCTTACATATATCTGCTGCAAATCATAAAGCTTATGAGATAAAGCAAATAAACTTAATAACACGACGAGAGGAATGTTCCAAAAGCATAACTTTAAACGGAAAATTTAGGAAACGTCGTTTTATTAATTTGATTGACCAGCAATATGTAAGGTATTAGATTAATTTCAATTAGTATTAGTAAAATAAAGTACAAAAGCAGCCAGCAGCAAAGTTGGCGTGTTTGGATTAGAGTGTTTTCCCAAATATGCAATTTAGTTTGTCAGAAAGTAAGTTCTGAAAATTGTACTCACACAAGAAAACTGGAACTCAGCCAGATTCTGAAGAACTTCTGATTTTGTCTCGCCACCTTCAATCTCATAGGAATCTAGTTCCCCAAGCCTTCCTCCAGATTCAGCCTCTCTCTCAACAATCTACATGAAAATTGCATCACTTTGCAGCATTGGAACAAGCAAAAGGCATAAAATCAAAGCCTCGCAATGCAAAATAAACAAGTCCCTTCAGGCCTTTCTAAATATAAAGAAACACAAAACCTAGAACCTTGCTAAGACTTGACATAAGGACAAAATGGACAATTTGGATATCATAAACATTATAAAACGTTTAATACATGGAAGTACCTCTGGAGATAGAATAGTTGACACTGTAGGCAGAAACTGTACTACGGAATGAAATTTGTTGAAAACAATCCTTAATGCATCATACTCCACATTCTTTAGAATGTCATCAGCCAGGACAGACACCTGAAAAATATTACAATTCGAATGAAACAATGGGGACATAATTAGTGCAAGATAGTCTAAATTTATCATATTTAAAATATATCTATGTTATAAGCAATTTTGATTTGCAATAATAAAAATCCAGATAAAGTTTCAATCTTCAAGAACAGTGCCTGATCCCACCGGATCATGTTGGCAACATTGATCAATCACCACATTGGGCTCAATCAGAAAACAATTTTTTTCCATAAAACCATAAAGAGCAAGATACAATTTCAATCTCTCTTTCAACAAAATCAAATTTTAGGACAATCAGAGAACTTAATTCCATGAAAATTGCAAAAATAAAATTTCAAGTATCAAAAGCACGCTAAAAGTTTACATCTACATAATATTTTGTAACTGTTGTACATTTCAACCTCTTTATTTTCAATTGCTTAATTCCTTTTTCCCCAAAAATATTGCCAATGAAAATGTCAAACTATCATTCCTTGTAATCTTGGCTTTTCTACTATGATTACTTATGAACCTAGGTTGTCACTAGCGGCCCGTAGCGCCGCTAAACCGCTACCGTAGCAGGTAGCGGCGGTCGGCCGCTACAAATCGCGACGCTACGCGACATTGGCCGTAGCGGAAGGTAGCGGCGTCGTAGCAGCAATACCACTACCCGCTACACCACTCCCATGTTGGAATTTGATGGAGAATCCGGAGATGATGATGATTTTCTTTATTAGTTCAGTTCTTGTACTTGACTATTTGACAATTTTATTGTTCATTTGTGTTTAATTTTGGATCCTTCCTTTATGTTCCTTGTATTTGACATTGATTGTGGAATTATGTGTTTGATTTTGTGTGACTTCTTATGTTTGAGCATTAATACTAAAAGCGGTATTGCCTCGTTTCTTGACTGTTAGTATAATATATGTGGAATTAATACTTCACCGTAGCGGCAATACCGCTACCCGCTACACCGCTATACCATTTTCGGGGTCGGCCGCTACCAGCCGCTAACTGCTATTGACAACTATGTTATGAACTAATCAATTCAAAGTAAATTCAATGTTCAGACCTCAGGGTCAATTAAAAGAAAAAGCAGGCTCTTGAAAACAAAATGTACAGGCACAAATGTAATTGTGTAAGACCATCAACCATTGGGTGGCAGAAACAAAATATACTAACCTGAGTATAATTCAGAGGATTTTTCTGCAACTCAGTTATGCTGACCTCAATGTCTTTCTTTGAGTCACGGATCAATTGAGCCTTAGCCTTCTCTCCCAATATAACATACTTTGTCTCTTTATCAGGCCCTATAGTAGTAAATATGTATAATTAGAACCAAGTAAAATATCTTTGTACCTTGAATCAGCAGAAAATGCATGAAACCCTAACCGCAATTAAAAACTGGATAATTATTAAAACAATTAAGTACACATTAGAAAAATTATAAAGCTTCTTAACTAAAATCTTAATTATAGTAGTTCATATATTAATAACAAATATTACTGTACTGCTAAACATCTAGGCCATTTAAACATTTTTGTTGGTTAGCTATTTTACTTTTTGAACATTCGCTCAAATGTCTCTCATATTTGGAATTAATACTGATTTTATAACTTGTTATGAGGATTTTAGACTTAATAATGTTATATTCAAATGCCCCACGGCATAAACATTATAAATGTGTCATCTACTCATTTTATGCTAACTATCTAGCTAAATGATACTTGGGGAGCATACATAAATAGGACCTTCAACCCTTGTGATCTCAATTGCGCAAGAATCTAGAGACCATTTCATAGGAACTTATTGTCATTGACAAAAACACATTAAGATATACTACACAGGTGTAAATGGGCTGGGCTGGTCTTTGGTTAAATGGGCTGGGCTGGTCTTTGGTTAAATAGGCCAGAGGCCTGTGTAAAATACTTTAGGCATGGCATGGTCTGTTAGCCTTGTATAGGCCCAAATTATAGGTATGGTCTGGCCTATATTTTTTTTTTTTTTTGGTACAGAAAAGGGGCAAAGCCCCAACAAAAAGCAGTCTGGCCTATATTTTAAAAAACAAAAGTCTTGGCGTAAGCCTATTACCTGTTTAAACCTATTAGACATTCAATAATTACAATAATATTACTTTATTATTCAAAATCATTAAAATAATAATTTTATTTATTTTAAATAAAATAAATAATATGATATAAGCTGACTTGTAGGTTTATAGATCCAGCATGTAAAAGAAGATCTATGGCCTGTTTTCTAAATAGGCTTTTTTAAAGTCTGAGCCTTGTTATTTAACTACTGGTTATAGACCGAGCTTGACCTTACACAGGCTGGGCCGTAAGACCCTATTAGGCCGTCAGACCCATTTACACCCCTAAGTCTACTTTGCAAAAGAGTTCTATAGGTTGACAACAACATAACTCCATCATTTGGGTGAAAGGATACTAAACATCCAGTGTTTCCTGGATCACTAAAGTTGAAACTCAAATAGCAAAATGATTTTGCTTCATCAGATCACAAAGTTTCTCCGATCCTAAGTTAACTACTTCATGGACCCATCATCATTCAGAGATTTCGGCTTATAAATTCATTCAATATTACAAATTTACATTATATATATTAAAAAACAATTTAGACAAAAAAAAAAAAAATTAACAAAGCAATCATCACAAAATACGCAAATAAAAAGTGCAAAAATTACCAGAATTCAACTTGTGCAGAACCCTGCTTATCTTGACGGACGTGGAATTGATTCCACCACAAAGACCTTTGTCCGAAGAAATCGTAACAACGACATTCTTCTTTACATCAACACCTAAGCATAGAAATATACAGAAACAGAATGCATAAGGTCAGGGCATACAATTAAGACCGCAATTTAAAAGTAACAAAAAAGCATCAAATATAAAAACAACATACTGGGAGCGTCGCCAAGAAGAGCAGTAAATGGCTGCCACAAGCCACGCGAATTTTCAGCTCTACTTTGAACAGCTCGCAGCTTTGAAGCAGCAACCATCTTCATTGCCTTGGTAATTTTCTGAATATTCTTAACACTCTTCATCCGGTTCCTCACTGCATCATTATCAAAATAAATCCACAAAGAACCAATATTTATTTTGCAGCTAACCACAAATCTAATTCAATAAATAATTAAATAAATAACACTTATCCTGAACAAAATTAAGAAAATCATATAGAAGAAGAAAATTGATCCTACCAATTTGAGTTGAAATAGAACGCACTCCATCGGGGGCTTGGTCTCTGCCAAACAAGTAAAATTAGTTTATTTAGATCTAGTTATTCCATTAGAGGGGAAATGAAGCAAACCAAACAGTGGATTTGAGATTTGAGAAATTGAGAATTGAGAATTGAGAAATGAGAGAGAAAGAGAAGTTAAACTGACTGGGAGATGAGAGTGGATCGAATAGGGATGAGAGGGGACATAGCCAAACGCTTCCCTTCGCGTCGCAGAGCAGCAGCCATCGCCATCGCTACACTGATTGATTCCTTGCTTGATCGCACTTTGCGAAACCCTAGCTTTTTTTGTTATTCCCGAACTGAACACTGTCCTTTCTTCTCACTCTTCAAACACGTCTCGGTTGAGGTCTCACAAAGAAGGGGTAAGTAAATAACAAAGTAGTGGCGCTGTAAAATAGTAATTAACATAGCAATAATAATAATAACTTTTTTGTGTCATTTTTTTAAAATCTTGGGTTTTATTTTAATTCCTGGTATTTTAAAATTCTATAAGTTTATGGTCAACTCTAAATTCAAAATAAATAATAAATTATATAACTTTGTTCATGTTCTGAAGGGAGTAGGATTCCCCATAAGATATGTCTGGGGAAAATTGGGTTGTTTTTCATAAAGATGAATTTCTCTTATTATCAATTGTGCTTGTAATGTATCCTATTCAATGCTTAATATCGGGTGCCTGGTGGTTTATTTTAGACATTTTCATTGTTTGAGAATTGAGACCATGACATTTCGGATTTCACCCAGCAATGTTGTTTACACACTCTTATAATTTTTTTTTCTTTATATAGAGTAAACATTTTTTTTGGTTCCTGGCAATATCCACGAAAGCCTTTTTTGTCCCTGGCAATAAAAAAGGATCAAATTGGTCCATAAAATTATAAAAAAGGGGCCACGTTAGTCCTTCTGTCAACTCCTCCGTCACGGTTAAACTAACGGTGCCCATGTGGCACGTTATCTTCTGACGCGGACTGGACGGTTGACACGTTGGAATTGCTGAACGACGACGTTTTCTTCCAAATGGGTTGCAAATGCTTTCCGACGTCATTTTATTTTTCAGAAAATGGTCAGACACCAACACAAGTTACCGTGGAGAGTCATTTTTTTTTCTACATCACTAAGTCTTTGCATATTATTGAAACACCATTGTTGACTCCACTGGAAGCTTCGTTGAACGGTGAGGGTTGTCGAAGATCGTGGTTGCAGGGAAGACAGTCGAGCGTGAAGGTTGTGAAGGCTGGTTCTGTGGTGGTGAAGGGAAGTTCGAGTGTGGCAGTTTTCTTTCATGCATTAAGGTAAGTTTTTTTATAGAAATTCTTCAATATTTGTGATCCCCCTCACTTCTTATTGTCTATTCTTTGTTGGATGATGGTCCCCCATGTGCTCTCCATTGTGTTATTATGGTTAGGGTTTATTAAAAAAATACTCATTTATCCATGTGGTCCTGGTTTGTATATTCTGTTGCCATTTTTTATTGTTTTGTTTGTGGTCCCCAAATGTTTAGTGCATGCATAATTTGGAAAGGACCAATTTTTTTGCACGTTATTGGCTTGTACCCATTTATCGGCAGTGTTGAGTCTGATGTATATTGTTAGGGTTTTGTTAAATTGTTCTGTGGACCCTTACATTGACGTCAAATGCCAATTTTTTGTTGTTGCAATTTACAGCCCTGTGTGTTTTTCAGATGGATGAATATATAGTAATAAGGTTTCATCATGGTGGTGTGTTGAAGAGAGATGATAAAGGGGTCCTAACATATGTAAATGGCAAAGTAGATGACTTACCTGAAGTTGATGCTGATTTTGTCAACCTCCATGACCTTGATACTCTGTTCAAGGGTTATGGATATGAGACGTGTAAGCAAATGTTGTGGCGTATGCCAAACACAATCGATTTAGACGTAGGTCTAAGGCCTTTGAATACGGACACTGATATTGTGGAGATGGTCAAGACTGCATTAAGAAATGGGAAGTTCATAGAAATTTTTTGTGAAGATTGCATTGCAACCCCCAACTATGTTGCACTTGAAGATATTATTGCACCTGTACATGTGGGTGGCAGTGATAGGCCTGCACATGAGGGTGGCAGTGATGGGGAGGAGGATGATAGTGGAGATGGTGATGGGTTTTATACTGACTCAGATGATAGTGTGGAGGAAACAGAGGAGTGCAAGGGGAAGGGTAAAGCTGTTGGAAAAAAAAAGCAAAACAAGAAGAAAGGGAAGAAGGTTGAAAATGTGGCAGGGGAGGACACAATGGAAGAGGAGGAGAAGTCAATGTCTTTCGAGGAGGGTGGGTTTGGGTATACCTCTGAAGAGTTTAACACGCCTCCTTCAAGCGGTGCTGAGGAGGATGAAAAGGAAGTCAATCCAAAGTTTAATGTGCATGAGGAGTTCGGTCATGTACACTTAGAACTGGGGATGGAGTTTGTGAGTCTTCAAGACTTTAAAAATGCTGTCAAAGACTACAGTATTGATCTAGGAAGACAATTTAAGTGGCTGAAGAATGACAAAGTGAGAGCCCGAGCAACGTGTAGTAATGATGAATGTGATTGGATGATTTACTGTGCGTGGAACAACAAAATGGCAGTTTCCAAGTGAAGACTTTTAATGACATCCACACTTGCTGCAGGCTTTAAGAAACAAGAGGGCAAGTAGGGAGTGGGTTGCAAAGAAATTAGAAAAAAGGCTATTGACACAACCGAACATGACAAGAGCTGAGGCCTACGACCACATGAAAGAGGAGTACAAAGTTCATGTCCATTTGAAGAAAGTGACCCAGGCACTTCAAATGGCCAAGGCCAAAATAGAAGGGTGTGAAAAAAAACAGTATGCAAAATTAAGAGACTACTTGGGTGAGCTATTGAGAAGCAATCCAGGGTCTACATGTCAACTGCAAGTGATCCCACAACCTAATCCGCACTCCTCACCCATATTTTCTAAGTTGTACATTTGTCTGGATGCATGCAAAAGAGGGCTCAAAGCTGGCTGCAGGCCCTTAATTGGTTTGGATGGATGTTTCTTGAAAGGATATTATGGAGGTCAATTGTTAAGTGCAGTTGGGGAGGATGCCAACAAAAGCTTCTATGTAATCGCATATGCAGTTGTTGATAGTGAAACCAAAGAGGAACTGGAAGTGGTTTTTAACATTGTTACATGAAGACATTGGCCCCCATGCAGTGTTTGGGTGGAATTTTTTTTCAGACCAACAGAAGGTTTGTTAAGATTATTTCATTTAAACTTGCTTTAGTATTCAGCCACAAATTTGTTTACTCTGTTTTTCCTTCATAGTGCAATCTGATCTCAGTGATGTTAAGTGCAGGGATAACATATTTTTCTGATGCAGTCCATTTATGATGTTAAGTATAAGGACAACATATGTTTCTTATTTTTCCTTCTCATAAAGAACTCATGTCCTAAATTTCTGGAATCAGGGACCAATAAGGGCCTCGTGCACTTTATCAGGGACCATAATGGCCCTCGAGTACCATTGCCAGGGACCTATATGGCCCTCGTGTTTTGCCAAGATGTATGATAGTGTTTCCTGGTTCCAGCAATCTATATCTGTTAGTGATACCTTTTTTGTGTCTGTGTGTAGGGGCTGATTCCAGCGCTTCAAGAGGTGATGCCTGGTGCACATCATCGATTTTGTGTGCAGCATGTTTGGAAGAATGTCATAAAACAGTGGAAAGACAAGGAAATTCGAGCTTTGGTATGTGAGTGTTCTAGATGCACCACTGTCCCACAGTTCCAGCAGTCAATGGCTCGATTGAAAGGGAAGAATGAGGCTGCATGGAAGTACTTGGATAACATTCAGCCCTCAAGTTGGGTGAAAGCTTATTTCAGCCACTGGCCGAAATGTGATAATATCACAAACAACATGGCAGAGGTATGGAATGCCAAGATTGTTGGATATAGGTCAAAACCAATTATCACTCTATTGGAGGAATTGAGATGCTACATTATGAGGAGGATGGCTGCACATCAGAGGGTGTTAGGAACTGTTCGGGGTAAAATTGCCCCTGCTCAGCAAAAGAAACTGGATCAGTTAAAGGTACTTAGCAATTCATGGACACCCACTTGGACTGGAAATCTGCAGCAAGATATGTATGAGGTCAGTGGGAAAGGTGATAGAGTTGGAGTGAATTTAACAACACATACATGTGCATGCAATGCATGGCAGTTGACTGGGCTGCCTTGTGAGCATGCCATAGCATCCATTTGTCACAAAAATGAGCCAGCCGAAAACCATGTCCATCAATGGCTTACAGTGGATGCATTGCATGACACTTATGCACACACTTTAAACCCAGTGAATTCGGACAAGTATTGGCCTTCATCTGATGAACCCAAACCTCTTCCTCCAAAACTTAAAAGGCCAATTGGGCGTCCAAAGAAACACAAGAAGAAGGACCCAACTGAAGACCAAGGGAGCAGTACAAAGAAAGTCAAAAGGACATATACAGTCAAGTGTACTAAATGTGGTCAGACTGGACACTATGCCAAGAGTTGTAAGGGGCCACCAGCTTCCAAAACAGATAAAAGCCAAGCAAGACCACAATCTGTGAGTATTGGCTCTGACTCAGTAGATGAAATCCCTTTAAGTCAAGGAGGCCCTTCACAAGTTGGCCCTTCACAAGTTGGTAGTTCTTAGCCACATCAAGGCAACTTCAGAGGAGGCAGCCCACCTTCTTCAATTCCACAAGAAGCAAATGCAGTGTTGACAGAAGAGACAATGAAAGCAACAAGCAGTGACACTCGAAGCAGATTTTTGCACTTCATGACAACACCTGGTTTCAGGCCACCAAGGCGATCCTCAACAAAATGAGCTGCTGATGAAGAGGAACAAGGGAGTAGTGCATGAGCCAACTGACAAGGAGTGGATATAATGAGAATGTTTTGTAAATTCTGGTCATTTGTTTTTGGAGGCCTTATACAGTTATAATGTATTTTTTTTATGCAAGGCCATATTGTATTTATAGGCCTCACTTATGATTTCTATTAGTTTCCTTCTATTTGTAATGCACTACTATTTTCTAGTTCTAGGAAGACAATTATGTGTAACTGGTTATATTCTAGACATGCATGTTAAGTGCTATTTGTTTTATGTCATGGGTTGATGCATGTTTTCTGGTTAGGTTGGTCATTTAGCTGCCATATTTTCTTGTTACTGGTTTGTGCTGGCCATATTTTCTGGTTACTGGTCATGCCAAAATAGAAATAGAAGTCTTCATGTTGCAGGTTTGTGTTGTTTAACTGGTTGCAGGTATCATTAAACAGATCATGACCAATTTTTCTGTGGTCAGGGACCAATAAGTGCCCCGAGTATTTTGTCAGGGACCAAAACGACCCTCGAGTAATATTGTCAAGGACCAAAATGGTCCTCGTGTTTTGCAATCAGTAACAAATATGCATAATAGTATGCAACTTCTGTATCAGCAATTTCATGAGTTATGCATCTACATCTATACATGGATGGTTTATGATACAATGTAGCAAACTTTTTTCCTTCAATCCATGCCTAACTATGCAATAGTCCATACTAAAAGAAACTTAGCATCCAGTACAGCATTTGACCAAGACACAAATATATGATGCCATAATATATAGAGGAATACATTAAAGGCTTTTTTATAATAGGCCATATGATACTGCACACATTACAAACTCATTACAATTCAATGAAGGAAAAATACATTTGGGTCACTTTTTTTCACTTTTACCACACTAACAACAAACATACAAATCATGATCACAACAACACATGCACCTAAGACCCTAGCTGACCTATCAATTGTCCTAATTTTTTTGTCCATCCTATCTAACTCCTCCACCATCTTCAGGTATATGTCATTCAGTTTTCTTTCCTGTTGATGAAGCTTCATTCCTTGCTCAGTAATCTTCACATCTTGCTCTCTCATCATCATCTCCACATACTTCAACTTGAAGTTAATTTCAGCAACATCCAACTCCACAGTGTGAATTCTTGCTTCTTCCAGCTCCATGGGTTCATTACACATGTCATCTACCCATCTAAAAAAATCACAAAAGGGCTTCTTTTCCTACAAAAACAAAAAACCACGCTTACCAAATGTTCAAACTCATTAAGGGGCAGATTACAAATTCATACCTTGAAATTAGGACAGCCAAGGAAAGCCTTGTTTGGGTTCCTCTCAGTTTTGGAGGTATAGACAATACTTTGTCTCCCACATTTGCACTTCCGACCGGTGGTCCTTGTCATTGTTCTCCCCCCCATTGCAGAAGTCCCACTTGATCCCCTAATCCCAGAAGAAACACTAATCTTCTCCCACGCCCAGAAATCCGGTTGAGGGCTGAATGTTATTCGTCGAGTTTCAATCATCAAAGTGCAAATATGTTGGGGGCGTATTGCTGATTAGGGATTTGGCCATCAATTTGGGGGATAGAGTTTCTGTTTTAGGGTTCGATTTGCCTTCTATTTGGGGATTTTTTAAAATATTAGGGTTCATTATTGGGGTTGTTTCAACCCATTTGCTTGAAAACGTCGTCGTGCTCTCCATGGACAGCTTTGCAACCCATTTGCTTGAAAACGTCGTCGTGCTCTCCGTGGACAGCTTTGCAACCCATTTGCTTGAAAACGTCGTCGTGCTCTCCATGGACAGCTTTGCAACCCATTTGGAAGAAAATGTCGTCGTTCAGCAATTCCAACGTGTCAACCGTCCAGTCCGCGTCAGAAGATAACGTGCCACATGGGCACCGTTAGTTTGACCGTGACGGAGGAGTTGACAGAAGGACTAACGTGGCCCCTTTTTTATAATTTTATGGACCAATTTGGTCCTTTTTTATTGCCAGGGACCAAAAAAGCTTTCGTGGATATTGCCAGGGACCAAAAAGACTTTCGTGGATATTGTCAACTCTAAATTCAAAATAAATAATAAATTATATAACTTTGTTCATGTTCTGAAGGGAGTAGGATTCCCCATAAGGTATGTCTGGGGAAAATTGGGTTCTTTTTCATAAAGATGAATTTCTCTTATTATCAATTGTGCTTGTAATGTATCCTATTCAATGCTTAATATCGGGTGCCTGGTGGTTTATTTTAGACATTTTCATTGTTTGAGAATTGAGACCATGACATTTCGGATTTCATCCAGCAATGTTATTTACACACTCTTATAATTTTTTTCTCTTATATATATATATATATATATATATGTATGGGGCAGGATATTCTTACACCGGTATAAGAGTTAGAAGTCTTACACTCAAGCTTGACCATTGATCCACTTGTATCCAATGGCTCGCATTGCTAAAAAATTAGAGCCCTTAGATATAAGTGAGATCAAGGACAAGATTGAGAGTGTAACTTACACTGGTGTAAAATGATCCTGACCCTATATATATATATATATATATATATATATTACTTTAATATTTCTAAAATAAATGTAAATAAGCTGTTTATATTCACTCCAAGACGATGTCGTTTGGGTTGAAAGATTAAAAAATTATAATGACAAAACTATTATAATCCTAAAATAAATTATAATTATAAAAATACCTTGATTTCTGCCCCAAAATAACATTATTTTGAGTTCAATATAGATAATTTATCTACATTGACGGCAGAAAAAATGAACCATATATATATATATATATATATATATATATATATATATATATATATATTTAAAAATTAGAAGTATAAACCTTAAAGAAAATAATATATGTATATAAATACTATTCAAACAGTTCAAGTTACAAATCAATAAATCAGCATAAGATCTAAAGTCATCCCGTGATATAATAATAGTACATCAGTATGGTGCAGGATATATTTATTACCACAAAAATTTACTATCCTAATTATCATTGATTTACATGAATCTAATAGTTATAATTTATTAAGAATTAATAATTAATTAATAAAAATGATCCAATAATTTCCAATAAATTATAACCATTAGATTAACGAAAATCAATGATGATTAGATTGGTTATAAGAGTGATAAACTTTTGTGGTGATAAGTATATCTTTTATGTTAATGGGCGTTTGGTTGAGGAGAAATTTTATGAATAATAGGGAAATGTTATTGATAGGGAAATGGGGGAAAATAAGTTTGGTAGGAAAATGTAAAAAAAGTTATTTGGTTGGAAAAAATATATCGGAGAAATTAGGTAATATTTATAAAGTCTATGTTTGGCTGTAGTAAAATATAGATGAGAAAAAATGTTGTTATTACGAAAATAACCCTGTTTTAAAATTTGAAATGAATCAAACATGCTACCCTTTATTTTCGGATGCTACCCTTTAAAATTTCAGGAGGGTATTTTTGATTGCTTTATTTTTTTCATTTTGCAATTTAGCCGACTATCCTCGAAAACCCACGTCTAACTTCGCTTTCTAAACAGTGCAATGGATAACTTTATAAGCCAAATGGGGAAATGCTATGCAAATGGCATAGATGGGTAACTTTTATGAATTTCTCTACCAAACAAGGACTAAGTATAAAGATTACAACAGAAGTAAAATAACATTTTATTTTTTTTTGGTAGAAAAAGTAAAATAACATTTCAATTACCGATCTCTGAACTAAATACTAGAATTATAAGTTAGATAAAATCTGGAATTGTTTTAAATCAATCAAAATAGATAAATTATACTAAAATCATAATATCTTGAAAAAATATAAATTATAAATTTATTTCTACTATCAAATATAATATTTTTTATAACCACATAAATCATGATTCTTCCTGAAAACTAATTTATATCATCATATAAAATATTTTTCTTTCAAAATCTTTCATAATCATGGATTTTCAAGAGTGTCAATCTTTTTTATCTTGTTTAAGTAAATGAATCCCTTGACCTAAGAAACTCAAAAACTGACCATACTCAATATTTTCTAGAGAATTCTCATTAATTCTTTTTTTCTTTTTTTTATACATGTCTCATTAATTCTTTCATGCAAAGAAACCCTCCAAAAGAATTCCATCAATTCATTCAAACAAAGAGATATTATCTACTTTTACAACAAAAAAAAGAGATATTATCTACAATTCATAATATATAATTCAAAGTATAAATGCATAATTATAAAAAATCATCAAGAATATAATAAAATTATATATATATATATATATATATAAAAATATATATATATATAGGGATAGGATCAACTTACATCGGTGTAAGAATAATAAATCTTACACCAAATCTTAACTGTTGATTTCCGTGCATCTAATGGTTGAGATTTATTGGGAATTAAAAATTAATTAATGAGTTACACCTAATTAATCTTAACCGTTAGATGTAGAAAATCAATGGTTAAGATTTGGTGTAAGACTTATTATTCTTACACCGGTGTAAGATGATCCTACCCCATATATATATATATATATATATATATATATATATATATATATATATATATATGCATAAGGATCACCCTATGGATCACATCTACATGCCAAAGAACAATATGTTATACGCACATCTACAGCATACCGAATGCATAAGGATCACCCTCATGCCCTACACTTAGGTATCACACCATCTCACGTAGGAACACACTATTACCACCGCACATATATATCAACACATTATGCCATAAATTATTTTCAAATATACCTTATATATATATATATATATATATATATATATATAAGTGCATAAATTATTTTTCTATAAACATACCATGCATATAGCAACCTCCCATGGAGTTTGGTGGAACAAACAATAGATTAACCCTGAGAGTCGAAGTTTACCTTTATCAGCAACATACTTCAATGAACTCTCAGCATCTAAAGGACCACAACCATAGGCCTTCATAAAATCACAACATATTTCAAGATATAAAGACAATTATTAGACATATTATAGTCTATCACATATAAGGAGTTACTATCTCTCTTCCGTTAATAATATGTAAGGTTTTTTCCAAAGCTATAAGTATGGGTTACTTAAGTTAGGGCTTAAACATATTTTACAAAGGTTCACACTGATCTCCTTAGGATCCTAAATCATTAACAAGGGTTCATCAGTCCTTCCATTGAAAAACAATTCCAAGAAATAGGCTTCATTGCCTGGTTCGGCACTAAACCACATTTACTCTTTTTAAAACTGGTATTACATCTCTTTACCAAAAATTCTAAGATTTTACTATGTTAAACTAGATATCTAAAACTTTATAATGACATATTATATGTGTTAATTGGAGTTGTATAACTCTGATTATGTTTTTCACAAAGTGGCTGCAGTAAACTGAATTTCCAACAGCAAGGTCACGACTTCAAACTTAAATTGCAATCAATCCAGTTATCCAATGGATCTGAAATTTTATAAGGCTGTAGCCCTATGTGTTAGCTTCACATGGGTCCAAACATCACTCGACTTGGATCTCTGTAGCTTGAGATAACGCAATTTTACAAAACTAGGATCACTGTTGTTCATCTACTCACGTAGATAAGGGATCTACCCGGGTAATTGCTGAAGAACACTCTACCCTGGTAGGGGTCGAGGTTTACCCGGGTAGATCATTAGCAGAACCCAGATTTTGACCAGAAATCACATTTTTCACGAACTAAACCAACAAGTTACCATTTTTAATGTTCACAAATGTTTAAGCTACTATTTTTATGCATGTTCATACTTGTAATCACCTAAGTTATTTCATTTTCTCATTATACATGTCCAAGACTCCATCATTTCATAGAAATTCAAAGAGAAAGGGTGAGGCATATAACAAAAGCTTACAAAACAAAGAAAAGAAGTGATCTTTGAGGTTTCTAGCCTACTTTCCACCTCTGTCCAACAATAAGCACGAATTCTAGTTTCCCAAGCTTGGTCCTTTCTCCACAAAAATGGTTCCTTGGTGCTCCCAAGGGTATGTAAATGCCTCTAACCCACCCAACAAAGAAAGAAAGCCCTCAAACTCACCCAAGGCAAAAAGTAAACAATATAAGACTATGTTTTTCTCAACCAAGATGCTTACTTCCAACTATTTAGGGTGATCAAGAAGGAGGAATGTGAGGAAAGGTGAGTTCTTTAGTGACTTCCATGGAGAGAATGTGGTCTTTCTAAGAGAGGAGGAAGAAGAATGTTTTAGGTTTAGAAAATGCTCTACGTAGATTTTATGAAGAATGAATGAAGTGTGCGTGTACCACCCCGTGTATACCCGGTTTGTTAACATGTCATCGTATTAAGCCACACTTAATTAAATTTGTGGAATATCTTTTTCTTTTCAATTATGACGTCATTATCATTACCAAGTTGAATTACTCAATTCATTTCCAAAACATTGCCTGTATGTAAATTGCAAAAGACAGCTATCTACACTGAATTACCTCATATAAAAATAAGTGAGTATCTAAGTCACGTGTCTACAACCCGTAGTATGAACAACATCCTGATACATTATAACAAAAGACTAAAATCGTAAAGTCAAGTCAATGTGATATGGATAATCCCCATGCTCACCAAATAAGGCAACAAGCCCAACAAAAGTCTCATATCAATTAACATGATACTAAAGATAAAGCAAAGTCAGCATCCAGCAAAATCATCATAATAGCATGCAATCAGCTAAGCTCCGGCCTCCTGCCGCCCGAGGTCTCAACCCCCAGTATTACCTGAAACGGAAATAGTGCCCCAAACGTGGAGTGATATCTCTAAATAAAAATCTCCGTAAGACAAGGGGTCCTCAAGGATCTTCCATCCCAAGCTCACTTACATGTGCAATATAAGTTCTAAAAGCAGTTCAACAATATATTTTCTAAAACCAATGCAGTGCAACAAATATTCATGCCATGAGTGTTATAACTATTCTACTGGCCAGAGAGGTGCAGGAATATGTCTATTACCCACACAGTACGCGCTCATGCCGTACCTGCCCACAAGATCACATCCCTTCTAGGCGAACACCACATGCATATCATACAAGCACTCGCATATATCACCTCAATAGCATTTCATAAAGCAATACATGAAAACAACATCATGCATATAGACCATTTGTAAGAACCCGCACCATTAATTAGGGAAAATAATTAATTAAATGTGAGAATTAGGAAATAATTCCATAATTGACCCTAATAATTATTATGAGGCTTTAATAATTCCATAGTGGAAGTCGTTTTTCGGACGAAAAGTGCAGATACCGGTTCTGCTAACAGGTATAAATGCGTACCGGTGAAGTATCCCAAAGAATTATAATAAGTACATGAATATTCCTAGAATATTATATAGGACTAGTAAAACAAGTTTCAGGTCAAAATAATGAGAACTTGTGCCAGAACTGATACTGGTTGTGGAAAAGCGCGTACCAGAAAGGTGCTGCGAAAAATAAAATAAAAACATGATAAATCTTAGAAAAATGAGTAAGTTAAGAATCCTAAGTTTGAGATTAAAATGCTAAGTGTAGCATTTAGTGCTAATACTGTGTGTTTAATTCTTAAAACACTATATATACAACATTTGGCAATAAACCCTAGGCCATAACACCTATCCTACATGAGTTTTTGGTGGCTGGTCAGCTTGTGCACTGTTCCATTGTCTCTTTTCCATTTCTTGAGCTTTGAGGTCATTTCTTCCATGGAATCTCCACCTAAACACTTGTGCTGAGTGAGAGTGAGCTTTGGGAATGTGTTGGTGACCTTGTTTCTGAGTTGGAGGGTCAGTTTGTGTAAGAGTGAGGTGCTGACTTTGAGTTTGGAGAGGGTGTGAACCTTATGCTTGGTATTTGTGGTGCCAAGGAGTCATCTTTTGTGCAAGAACTAGCCTTTGTGGAGGCATTTTCATTTTCTGTACAAATCTGAGTTTGGGGAGTTGATTGATGAGCTCCATGAGCCATTGCTTTGCTGTTTAGAGCTTTGGTAAGCCTTACCACCTTGATCATGAGTTTAAGTGATTAAAAATGAAACCTTGATGCATGTAATGAAGCTATGATCATAACCTAATGTTGGGTAATGCTAACACACCTAGAAATGCATGTTTAAGCTTATATAATCGGTAAAAATGGAACCTTGGAAGTGGTATTTCGCAAAATGCAGAATCTGAGTTCGCCGCAAAATATCCGGATATTGGGTTGGAAATATCCGAATATGAATATCCAGATATTGATATCCGGATATTGGCAGAGATATATCCGGATATGCCCCCGGCATATATCCGGATATTCTGGGTTTTCGAGGGACAGTAAGGTATTTTTCATACAGAACTGAGTTATGGGTGTGTGGACCCTATTTTGATGAAGTGAAACTTCTGTAATGATTAATGTAGGCAGAATCTAAGAGATTAAGGGCTTGTGGCTTTGTGATAAGCCTAAAGACATAAAACGTAAAGGATAGGCGTTGTCTTTATGATTATGCTTGTAGAGTATGGATATTGATATTGTTGTTGGTCAAAAACATATTGTGATTCTGCTGTGTGTGGACCTTGAGCTGTGTGGACTCTTGGCATTGGATAGTTACCTTGCAAGGTAAGCTTTCGTGTCATCGGTTTTTCCATTGTTTGGTTCCACCATGTCCCATGGGGGGATGGTTTATATGCATGCTGTTTTTACATGCTTTTATACTTGGAAATTTTTTTGAGCTGATATATGCAATGGCTTATAATATGTATGTGTTGTTTCCACTTAGACGGTAAGCCTGAATATATGGCGTCATACAAGATGGTGAGGCTGTGGGTGGGTGCAAGTAGCGTCTTGCATTATGTATGGGTAATAGATGTATTCCTACATTTCTCTAATCAGTAGAATAGTTTTGACACACATTACACGATTATCTGCTGCATTGCACTGATTTTGGAACTTATATTGTTTAAACTGTTTTAGAACTTATATTGCACATGTAAGTGAGCTTGGGGTGGAAGATTCTTGAGGACCCCTTGTCTTACTGAGATTTCTTGTTCGAGATCTCACCCCACATTTGGGGCACCATTTTAGGTTCAGGTAATGCTGGGGTTGATACCTCAGGCGGCAGAAGGCCAGAGCTGAGTTAGATATTTCTGTTTATATGCTGACATGTTGGATGCTGGCTATGCCTGTTACTATTATGCTTTTAGCTTCATTTATGATTGTGTTGTTGCTGTTGAGACTGTCGTTGGGCTTTATTGCCTTATTTGATGAGCATACGGATTGTCCATGCCACATTGACTTGACTTTATGTTTTTAGACTTGAAGTTGTAATAATGTATCAGGATATTGTCCAGGCTACGCGTTGTAGATCCGTGACTTAGATACTCACACTTTATTTCTATATTGAGGTATTTCAGTTAGTTGTCTTTGCAATTTACATACAGGGGATGTTTTTATGAAAAAGATTAAGTAATTAACTTGGCTAAGTATAATGACGTCATAATTGAATTAAAGAAAAATTTATTCTGCATTTTAATTAAGCGTGGCTTAATACGATGACATGTTAACAAACCGGGTATACACGGGGTGTTACACCATCCCCCATGGGACATGGTGGAACCAACAATGGCTAAACCGAGGACACGAAAGCTTACCTTACAAGCTAACTATCCAAGCCAAGATTCCAATCAGCTCAAAGTCCAAACACAGCAGAAACACAATCTATTTTGGACCAGCAATAATGTCAATAACTAAATCTATAAGCATATAACATAAAGACAATGTTTTCCATTTACGCTTTACGTCTTTAGGCTTCCCACAAAGCCACAAGCCCTAATCGTTTAGATTCTGACTTATATATTTATTACAGAAGTCCACATTAACCAATATTGGGTCCACAAACCCAAAATGGCATTCTGTATGAACAGTACTGTTACTGTTATCAGAAACTCAAAATTTCCGGATATATGTCGGGGGCATATCCGGATATCAATATCCGGATATCATATTCGGATATTTTGCGACAGAATGCAGTTTCTACATTTCGCGAGATATCACTTCCAAGGTTGGGTTTTTAACCCATTCCAACGCCCAAACATGCATTTTTACTCTCTTTTAAGTTCATATACAGGTTGGTTACTTGTTTATCTCATTAACATGCCAAGCCACAACCTTTAAACAACGAAAACTCATGATCCAGGTTGACAACACTTACCCAAGCCTCAAAACAGAGCAACAATGGCTCTTAGAGCACTCTATGAAGCTCCTACAATCTGACTTCCAAGGTGCATGAAAATGGTGATCAAAGGTGGGTTCTTTCTCTTCAAAGATCATTCCTTGAAACTCACAATGCCATGACAATGGCTCTCACAACTCAAACCCCAAAGTCAGCCCCTTCCCAACACACACACAGTACCATCAACTCAGAAGATGATACCTTTCTCACTCACCAAATCTCACACCCAAGTGTTTACCTGTTTAGAGGTGGAGAAATCAAAGAAAAGAGGAGACTTGGTGTTTTCTCATGCATGGAGAGCAAAGGGGAAGGGTGGCAGCAGCCAAGTTCTCAGAAACTTCACGTAGGCACAAGAGGAATGACCTAAAAATCTGTGCCAAGGCCTTATACAGCCTTATTAACTTTTAATCGCATTGTATTAGCGCTAATAGCTACGCTTATCATTTTAATCCCAAACTTAGGATTCTGAACCTACTCATTTTTCTAAGAATTATAATATTTTTATTTTATTTTTCGCACCACCTTTTCAGTACGCGCTTTTACATAGCCAGCATCAGTTCTGGTACCAGTTCTCATTATTTTGACTTGAAACTCGTTTTACTAATCATATATATTTTTCTAGGAATATTCTCACTCTTATTATGATTTTTCGGGATACTTCATCGGTACGCATTTATACCGAGGAGCAGAACCGGTATCTACACTTTTCATCAGAAAAGCGACTTTCCGGATTATTTCACACTTACAATAATTATTTAAGACTTCTCATAATTATTAGGGTCAATTATGGAATTATTTCTTAATTCTCATATTTATTTAATTTATTTCCTTAATTAACGGTGCAGGTTCTTACCGTGTAGGTCTTTAGTAATATTAGACAGTCTAACTTAGTCCACTAGATATTAGTTCTTGTAACTCTCACCCCTATCTCATTTTCAAATTTTGGAGTACTGACTTAATATATTTTCTAGTAATATTCTTTAATTTATTTTTATAGTAATATTCATTAATTTTCTAGTACACATTTTTATTGTGAAATAACCGGTATTTACACTTTTCTCGTGAAAAGTGATTTAATATTAATAATTATAATTTCTCTCTAATTACCCTATTTAAAATATGAAATGCTTTCCTATGCTCATAATTAAATTATTAAATAATTCATAAAATCACCATTGCTCTCTTTTCAAGAAAACCATCAAGTTATCACTTTTCTTCTTGTTTTCTTCAACAAAACACCTTTGATGCTTGTGAATAAGCTTTGTGTGGGAGAAAAATCATTTATTGAAAAGTTGTGTTTTTGTTTGAATAGAGTTTAGGGGCTGTCATCCATGTTTGGAAGGTTTGGGTTGCTTGTACACCATTCTTCATCATCAAGAAGTCACATTTGAGAAGAAAACATCTACCTTTTATGCTCAAATTTTGTGCTATACTAAATAAGTGGTTTAGGGTAGCATTAAAGTCTCCAAGGTCCTCTCTTTCTTCTGTTTCAAGAGCTTCAAGTTAATCACACACCTTTTTCCCTTGTATTTTCATGAAAATAGCTTATTTTGTAAGATGAAAAAGGAAAACTTTGATGATTCAAGTCAAAGATTGTTAATTTAAGTGTAATATGGTAGATTGAACTTCTGTTTGTTGGTAAATAGAAGATTGGAACCTTGGAGGGCCATTGAAACTCGAATTATGCAGAAAAATCTGCATTTTTGCATTTCTGCACAGGTGGTAATTGATTACCTTAGAGTGGTAATCGATTATCATGAATAATAATCGATTACCCCATGTATGGTAATCGATTACCTAGTGCAAATGTTACAATAATGCCATAGTTTAGTAAAATCGCGATATCTCGGGCTACAGAGCTCCGAATTCGGTGAGGTTTGGATTTATGTAAAGATAACATATATGGCTACAATCCTGTAAAATTTCAGATCCATTAGATAAGTGGATTGTTCGAGGTTTGAATTTGAAGTTGTTGCCTTGTTGTTGGAAATTCGATTTGCAGCAGTCATTTTGCGAAAAATATAACCGGAGTTATACAACTTCTATTGAGACATAAAATATTTCATTAGAAAGCTTAGGCTGTCTAGCTTAACGTATTAAAATATTAGAATTTTTGGTAAAGATTACAATTAAAGTTTTAAAAATAGTAAATACAATTTTGTGTTTAAGGGCTATGATGCACTCACACGGACACGGACACGGGACACGACACGATACGCCGACACATTAATTCTAAAAAATGTCATATTTGGACACGTTGGGACACGTTTTGATATTAAATAAAAATTTTAATATATATAATATAATTTATATTTAATATATATAAAAGTTCATAATAAGTCATATAATCAATCAAATATTTAAATTTCATAACATAAATATAAATATAAATAATTTTTCGTACTTTGTTAATTTTTCATGTCAAATCTCATAACAGAAAAAATTATTTTATAAATTGTTTCTTTTATATTTAGTTAAAAAAATAAAATTAAGATTGTTTATAAAAAAAATTAAGATTAAAAAAAAATTAATGTGTCCGAGCGTTGACCACGTGTCCTATAAAGTTGACTGCGTGTCGGAAAAACGTGTCGAAACATGTCAGAGAGTTGATCGCGTGTCCCCAAAAGTTGACCACGTGTCTGACACGAAAATTCTCAAAAAAAATTCTTGTCTGTGCTACCCAGCTTAAGGGCTTTGGGAGAAGCCTGCAGTCACTAAAAGAAAAAGAAAACATAGTCCAAAATCATGAAATTCAGGAATTTAATTATTAATAATATTTTTGACATAAAATAGGCTTTACTCGTCGGACTGTGTGTTTGTGGATGACCCGACTGACACCGAGTTGGTGTTTGAGGATTTAGCTTGACACATAAGCTTTTTTTCCTCGATTTTATCTATTGCTTGTTCCACCAAACCCCATGGGGGATTGACTTATGTGCATGGTATGTTTTATGTAAATTATATCTGTTTAAGTTATGAATATTGGATATGCTGCTGAGCTGGATTATGGAATTATATTTGTTTATGTTATATGTATAGAGATGTTGTTGAGCTATTTTGTGAGTGCAAATGCCATATGTTACATATGTGGGGTGCTCCACCCTAGACGGTAATCCCAGTGTATGTGGGCCACATACAAGATGGTGACTCCATGGATGAGGTATAAGGGATGAGTCTTGTAATGTGGGCTGCAAATGTGCGTAATCCATACCTTTTATTCTCTGGCCAGTAGGATGCATACACACATGACATGGATATATGCGGCATTGCACACTCATTTGATATCTTGCATGGCATGCTCATTTCATATACTGTATTGTTTACTGCTATAAAAGGTCTGTTATAGCCATTCCCTTTATCTTGTTGTTAATCTGCTTCTTTATATATTGTCTGCACTGTTTTAGAACTTATATTATACATGTAAGTGAGCTTGGAGTGGAGGATCCCTTGAGGAACCCTTGTCTTACTGAGATTTCTGTTAGAAATCTCACCCCTTCTAGGGCACATTTTTCAGGAGATGAAGTTCGTGAGACGAACACTGGTAGAGGCAAGAGGCCGGCATAGAGATTTTATTATTGTTATGAGCCATGGACACTATGATTATCTATTTTCTCGTAATAAGACTTTATTATGACTAGACTTGATTAGATTATGTTGTTATTTGATGTGAGTACAAGGGTTGTCTATGCCACTATTAAATAACCTGTTTATTTGTTGACTTGAGTATTTGTATTGTAGCACCATGAGTTATGGATGCTTTTGAATTGTTATTTATAAGTACGAGGTATTTTAGGTTTTATCTTAGCACTGCAATTACATAAACATTGTTATTAAAAGGAAAAGTTAATCCACCATGAAGATTAGCCTTATTTATTTATATAAAACAGTATATTGCTTCCGCGATTAATTATTGCAAGCTGCGCTTTAAATACCATTTGTATGTTAATGCACCGGCTGCAAACAGGGTGTTACAATGTTTCGCGCTAAACTTGCTCGCTCCAGCCAGCAACTATTCAAAAGGAGTGCTCTCTGGCATTTCTCGTTGGACTTGCTTGCTACAACGAGCAGTTCTCTATTGACTGCTCTCTCGGGTCTTCTTCGCTAATGCGGCTTACTGGTCCTCAATGAGGGCATCTACAACATACAACTTACCATGTAAAGCTTATTTGTCAATATGTTTAATCTTTATCTATTTTTCTTATTTACTTGCCATAAGTAATTATGCAATTATTTGAGGATTCAATTGTACATTATAGTTATTGGTATATAACCTAAGAGATATCAGGTGCCATAGTTGATAATTCGTGACAGAAGCCTCATTGTGTTTAAGCTCAATACACATACAGGTCCATAAGGGACATGCACATATGGTTGTTGTATTCAGGGTCTATGAGACTACACAGAAGCTTTCGACAACTAGTAGTGCTTGTATATAATATGTGACCCCTTTTTTTACTAATTTTGTAGTGTATTTGAGTTCTAATATCAAGGCTATATGATAAGACATAATACTAGCTGAGACTTGCTTTTGAATCATAATAGAGCATGATAGATGGTTTTATGATTTATTGAGATTCATATCTCACCCATTTTATGAGACTTATTTCATGTCAAAGGAATGAAGGCAACAAACTCCCATAGCTTATAAATACTTCTTTGAATGATGTCTTGCTTACACTACAAAAAAAGGATGATTATCGGAGATTTTTTAATGGAGATTAAAAAAATCTCCACTAAATAATCTAATTTTTGGCAGATTTTAAATCTCCACAATTTATCATTATGTTTTGCTAATTAGAAGGCCTTAAATCGAATAAAGAAAAACCAACCGCGCCCGATCTCAATCCCCAATGAAGGCCTATATCAAGTGTGGGTGAAAATAGAAGGCTACGACGATAACTTTTTCTCTCTCTCTCGCGCCCATTTTCAGCTCTTCATCTTCTTTTCTCATTCTCCGATTCTCTCTCATTCTTTTTCTACTTTCTCTCTCTACATTTTCTCACCTAATTTCTCTCTTATTTCAGCAAATCATCAATCGGTACTTGATGAATAACACCTAATCGATATTTCATAGGTTTTTATTGTAAACTGAAGTATAAATTATTCTATAGTTGAATTTCAATTTCGTGTATGTTGTGTTGTTTATTTCTAGGTTATTACAAAACTCCTGCACATAATGAATTAGGGATAGACGTTTACAAAGGTTCAGAGAAATATCTATCACCATGCTTATTTGTCGATTAACCTTTCAGAATTATGTTTTGAGTCTCTATTAAAACTTTTTGGGGTAATTTTATTTTTGCTAGATTGAAGACACAAAAGTTTTCTTTGCTATGAGTAATCATCTCCATAGAATTAAGGAAGATGGTCTATCTGATTATAAAGAAATCTCCTCCTCTGGAGATGAGGTCACACATTCTTATGCCGATTTTATTGCTTGTTACATTTATGTCCCTTTGAAGTTTATTTGTGTGGCTATTTTATGTGGAGTTGAATCAACTATATGAGAAGTACTCATGAATGGCCTAACTAAGGCAGAATATTTAATGTGGAGTAGAATCATCTATATATTAAGTATCAAATATAAATATTTCGTTTCCGTGGATATTTAGAAATTTAAACAGCATACAGTGAATACCAAGTAATAATTTTCATCAATCATATATTTGTTTCAGGTTAAATAGTTTTTTAATTGTGATGCAATGCATGAGAAAATCAATTCCTTTTTCCTTCAGTTTTATTGGTGGTTTAGTATTGTCAATGAAATTTATTAGCTTCTTTTATATTGAAGCAAATCACAAGTCGTTGAGTGACACGGTTTCAAGTGAAACGGAGAAGGTATATGGAAAAACAACATAAGTAGTGAACTATGGTGCGAACCTTGGTTGTGTTCAGTTATTATCAATATCTTACTTTTTTACATGTTATATTTTTTGGCAACCCCCTTTCCTCCTGTTATAAGTTCGGTGCAATGAACAAATAGAATCCCTTGAAGAAATCTTAATTTTTCATAGGTGCAAGTTTTTTTTAAGTTTCTCCATAATTTTTGTTAACAAAATTTCCAACTCCTGACTAATAGATACCCCTCCATATGTGGCAGCGCTTGAACTAAATGTGCAATATGTGTTGCCTCGTTAATTCCTTACATAATAGAAGTTTTTAGTTCCCCCTGATATCTAGGTACACTTGAGTGAATTGCATTTGACTTCCTATAATTTAATGGAGTTATTCAAAAGATTAATTTCTTCGTTTGAGTTATTTGAATGAAATAATAGACCAAACAATCTTTTAGTATTCATTGTCAACGGAGTTGGGCTTGTATTTGAGTTCGTCTATCTTATTATATTTTAGTTATATTTCAGTTCTCCGGTAAGGTATGAAATTGTAAGAACCCGCACCACTAATTAAGGTAATTAGCTAAATAATTATGTTAATTAAGAAATAATTCCATAATTGACCCTTATAATTAATATTGGGCTTAAATAATTATAATGAATGGGTAAAAATGCTGAAAGTCGCTTTTCGGAAGAAAAGCGCAGATACCGGTTCTGCTACTCGGTATAAATGCGTACCGGAAAAGTATCCCGGAAAATTATGACGAATGCATGATAATTACTAGAATATTATGTAGGACTTGTAAAACAAGTTTCAAGTCAAAATGACATAATCTGATGCCAGAACTGATACTGGCTATGGAAAAGCGCGTACCGGAAAGGTGCTCCGAAAAATAAAATAAAAATATGAAAAATCTTAGAAAAATGTCTAGGTCTAGATTCCGAAGTTTGAGATCAAGATCTTTTACTTTGCTATTAAGGCTAATACTGCGCGTGTGTGGCCTTGT
The DNA here is from genome assembly GCA_032173675.1 of Gastrolobium villosum. Classification (NCBI taxonomy): domain Eukaryota; kingdom Viridiplantae; phylum Streptophyta; class Magnoliopsida; order Fabales; family Fabaceae; genus Gastrolobium; species Gastrolobium villosum. Next base: position 58,584 of record JAVKPL010013988.1, read on the forward strand.
GCCTATAAATAGACACTTTAGGCACAAAACCCTAGGCCATATTATTTTTCTACGTGGGTTTGGTGGCTGAAGGGAGGTGGCTGCTGTCCATTGCTTCTCCTTCACCATTTCTTGAGCCTTGGACCAATTCCTCTTTGATTCTTCCTCTCTTCTTCTTACAAACACATAGTAGGGTGGGTTGTGAGGGTGTGAGGTGGTGCTTGCTGCACACTCAGCCACTGTTGAGTGTATCCTTGAGGGCTGGTTGAAGTGTTGAGTTGTGTGAGTGGGTGTTGTGAGTGTTTCCTTGGTAGTGGAAGCTCCAAGAAGCAACCTTTGGGTAGAAAGACCAAGTCTTGTGCACCATTTTCGTGCACCCTTGTTTGGCCTGAGTCGAGGAATCTTGGGAGAGCTCCAAGAGCACACCTTTCTCTGTTTTGAGCTTTGGTAAGTTCTCTCACCTTTGATCTTAAGTTTTAATGCTTAAAGTTGATGTCTTGGCATGTAAAAGGTTAAAATGAAGTAACCAACACCTAAGTGAACTTGTATATGCTTAAAAATGGATCCTTTAACGTGTACATGTGTTAAAAGTGGGATCTTTGGACTGGATATTCACGAAATGCAGAAACTGCATTCTGTCGTGAGATATCCGGATATTTGTCGAACAAATATCCGGATATCAGTATCCGGATATGGTATCCGGATATTGATATCCGGATATGGGATCTGGGTATCCGGATATGGCATATCCGGATATGTCCAGTGTGATATCCGGATATGGCATATCCGGATATGTCCCTTCTGATATCCGGATATCCTGGGTTTGCGCAGACAGTAGCTGTGCTGTATGAACAGTAAGCTATTGGGTGTGTGTGGACCCTAGATTAAGGAAGTTGAACTTCTGTAATTAATGAACTAAGTCAGAATCATGTGATTAAGGGCTTATGGCTTTGTTGGAAGCCTTAAGACGTAAAACGTAAAGGAAAGGCGTAGTCTTTAAGTTGTATGCTTGTTGTGCATAAATATTGATGTATTATTGGTCCATATCAGATTGTGATACTGCTGTTTGTGGACTTGTGAGTGGTTGGACTCTTGGCTTGGATAGCTAGCTTGCAAGGTAAGCTTTCGTGTCCTCGGTTTAGCCATTTTGTTGTTCCACCATGTCCCATGGGGATGGGTTTATGCATGCTGTGTTACATGCTTTAATATTTTGGAAATGCTGTTGAGCTATTTATATGCAATGAGCTTTTATGAGATGCATGTGGTGTCCACCTAGACGGTAAGCCTGAGTATGTAGTACATACAAGATGGTGAAGTTGTGGGTGAGGTGCAGGTAGTATCCATGTACTCATGTAGGTATAGACGTATTCCTACATTTCTCTGGCCAGTAGATTTGATAAACACACATGGCATGATTAATTGTTGCATCGCATAGTTTTGGAACTTATATTGTAAATACTGTTTTTGAACTTATATTACACATGTAAGTGAGCTTGGGGTGGAAGATCCTTGAGGACCCCTTGTCTTACTGAGATTTCTTGTTTAGAGATCTCACCCCACGTTTGGGGATGCTTATTTCAGGATCAGGTAATGTTGAGGGCTCAGGTGGCAGGAGGCCAGAGCTGAGTTGATGTTATTATGTCATGCTGACATGTTGGATGTTGATTGCTGTTTATGTTTTCCCGCTTTGATTATGATATTATGCTGAGACTGTTGTTGGGCATTGTGCCTTATTTGGTGAGCATGGGGTTTGTCCATGCCACATGGTTTTGTTATTGTCTTTTAATTGAAGTTGTAATTAAAGTATCAGGATTTTGACTCAGGCTATGTGTTGTAGTCCTGCGGCTTTAGATACTCACTTTATATTTATTCATGAGGTATTTCAGTTAGTTGTCTTGCAATTTACATACAGGCAGTATTTTATGAAATTGATTAAGTAATCAAGTTGGCTAAGGTTAATGACGTCATAATTGAATTAAAGAAAAAGTTATTCCGCATTTTAATTAAGCGTGGCTTAATACGATAGTGTGTTAACAATCCGGTTTAACACGGGCTGTTACAGAAATCGCAGTTGTTGTGATTACGTGTTCTGTTTGTTTATGCTTGATATGATGATGGATTGATTGTTGTTGAGATAATATCTGACTGTCTATTGGTAGTTTCTTACGCTTGGAATTAGGAATCCATTGTTTAGAATTGGAACGAATGCCTTAATGCTTTTTTAATGAATTGAGTTTTCAAAGTAATTAGTTTCATTCTTTCTAATTTTCTTCATGTTTGGCAGCTATGCACCTCTGTATCTATCCCCAAGCAAGGTCATAGGAGGCTCTCTTTTGGAAGTAGAAGAACTAAATGCTTCATTTAATTTTTTTTCAAAATTGGTAATAGCAGCCGCCTATTTGGAGTTTATATCGCCATCAATTTAATGTATATTTATATTACAAGTTTTAAAATTGGGGTTTGCATTTGTCATTTAACATGACATAACAAACTTTCCTACATACAAAATTTTGTGGGGCCCACACTTTTTAAAGAAAAAAGAAAAAAAGAAAATAATGGCACGCAAAACGAATCTTTATAATATTACACGATCACTTTTCCTGCAACAAAATTCTTATAAAACCTTTTAAAATTTTACAGGATTTCAATCACTATGAACAAATAGCAAGTCCAAACAAACGGGATACCGCATACATGGTAATGGAAAACAAGCGCGGTATACTATGGCTTCCTTGTTCCTTACAGGGACATTATTACCTTTAATTAGCAGTTAGCTATTTTGAATTATCGTCCTAATTTTTCTACTTTTTACCTTTGCCTATCAGTACTTGGCGACAATGTCTGCTATACTGTTAACATGAATTAATTTCTTTCTTTTAGGTTAAGCATATGTTAATTGACAAATTGCTTCAGTTTGTCAATATTGCTTCAGTTTGAGTAAGCAACTTTTGATTACATGTTTAAGTGACTCATTCTTTTAAGCTTGCTATAAGGGTACAATAAATTGGTTTTTCACAAGATGAAGGGAGTGAAGAAACTATCCAACATGCAGAAGAACTTATCACCCCTGAACTGGGTTATGTCAATTCAATATTTTTGAATTTGATTTTAGGTTCCGTAAAGTGATAGGTGCGTCATTAGAGACTTATATGGATTTTGGAATTTTAAGATGAGTTTATTTTATGTGTTCTTGTTGTAGATAATTGTAAATTCTTACTCTTTCTCTCGTTTACACAACCTTGAATCATCCTTATATCTTTTATGAACGTATACAATTACTGTGAGGCATACTCCTATGAATGCCTTTGTGCCCTTCATTAGATAAGAGAATATTATATAGATTTTTGTTTTGTCTAATACAACTTCATATTATAGTAAATCGGTTCTAGAGTGTATTTATACTTTTTACTCATTTTAGAAAGTATTAAGCAAGTGCAAGCATGAATATGAACTGTGATTGGTGTGCTATAGTGTTGATTTTGGATAAACTAGTATTTAGTAATTGTTTTCAAAAAAATGTTAAGAGAAAAAAATATAATAAATTGGCTAACAAATTAAGTGATGGGGTCTAATTCCCAAATTATGATATATAAACCTTTCAACTCTTAGATATTGATCGTCTAAAGCTGTTACAAAATGTGACAAATAGTGGACGTTTAAGCCTCCAGGAAGTGCTAAATGTTGTTGGGGTTTATGAGAGACAGAAAGTCAAACATATTGTGAAAGTCTTGAACCTCCAGAGAGTGTAACATTTGTGGGGGTTTGCAACTTTCAAAAAATACTCCAACAAATTGTGACGTTGCACATAAAAATGCCAGAAAATGTGTTGTGGCGCATGCAAAACTGGGGGTTGATGTGAATACCACTAATGTCTTTTGTGGGGGTGAAAGACCGCCACAATTTGCAAATATAATCCCCATAAAATACCTGAATCTTTGTAGTGTTAGTTGTTGTGCACCCAATCTTTTTGCAGTATAATTAGATTAGTTTAGTTTATTCTGAACCTCTGTGCTTGTGAATCTTTGTGGGGCAGGAAATGAAATTGTATAGTTAGGGAACTATGTGATGAAAATGTCAATGTAATGAATAACCTTGTGACCTTTTATCAATGTGATTGCGCAATGCATATTTTAAAGAATTGTATGTTTCTTCTTGGTATTAATTTGCGAGTGTTGTGTACTTCCCAATAGCAGGGTATGCCATTTTCTAAAAGTTTTTCCAGATTAATTTGCGAGTGTTGCACTAAATTCGTACAAACATTCATTCCACAAAATTATAATTAAGTTAATTATTTTTTGGGGATCACTCTATTATTGGATAAAGTTTTTCGAAGTGAATCTATTTATAAAATACATAGGTAAATGTGCATTTACCATTAGTACATCATGAACTTAACTTACTAAATTTAAGGGTAAATATCACCATTACTTATACACTTTAACAAACACACTTTAAATGTTTTTTTTTAAGTAATCACTCTCTTTTGTTAGTCAATCTATATCTTGAGTTCCAAGCTAACTCTTATAATCACCCTCTTACTTTTAGTGAATCTATAACTTGAGTTCCAAGCTAACTCTAACCCATCTATCTTGATTAAGGGTCTGTTTGATGTGATATATAAGGCATGATAGTATAAGCTTATACTATATGTTATGACATTTTTAGTTGTTTGGTGTGACCATCGTATAGTATAAGCTTATACAGCATGATCCCTTTATACATCAAAATAATGTATAACTTAATAAGGCCTATGAGGGTAGGATTAGACCTGATAAGGGGTTAATGTATTAACCAATGCAATTCTCAAGAATTAATATATTATTTTAATATTAGAATATTAAAATAATTTTTTTTTCAATATATGATTTTTTAAAATATTGGAGATTTTTATTTTAATAAAAATTAATATATTTTTTGGACACACTGATCAACATATTTCTATAAAAAGTAATATTATGCCTTATCCGGTATATATATTTTATTAAATGGTTTTATATTTCTTATTCAACATGAGAATTGAATTCTCATGTTGCAGAGACAAAAAGCATGTGGGACCTATATCTTAGAAAAAATTATGTGTAGGACCCACGTTGACACGAAAATCGAAGGGAGTGTAGGAAAATTCAAATCCTCATGTTAAATGAGAATTATAAAACCCTTTATTAAAAGGTATTTTTGACAAAAATATTTATTTTTAACCTATCTAGTATTATACAATGTATTACCAAACATTAGATAATATTATCTGATACAATATATTATTATCTTATACAATATCATGCCAAACGCTGAATAGTATTAAAATTTAATCAAGTCTTATACAATCATGCCATATACTATCAGGTCTTATATATACTATTCAGAGCTTATCCTATCCTTAAATTCTTATATGGTAAGTAAACCATTTAGCCATCTTCCATTTTGCTCTAAAGATGCCTCCACACCCTACATCTAGTGTTTTAAAACCCCGCCCCTGGGTTGACTCAGGTCAACCTAACCCCTCCCCTCTGAGGCCTGAGGTTACAAGTTGGACCTTATACGCACATGGACCCCTCCGACCCCCAAAACCCTGCCGGGTTTTTGTGACTCCAGGGTCAGAGGGGTCAAAGGGGGTCACTGCATGTTTTTTTTAAAGAAAATTCCATGAAATAACGTCGTTTTATTAAAAATAATAAAATAAAAATGTTTGCAAACCTAAATCTAATTGTTCTCTTCTCTCCCATCGACCTAGACTTGGTATCTTGATACTTTGGTATCATTAGAATATGAGTTTTGTGCTTTGGTATATTGATACTTTAATTAGGTTGTGTAATATTGACTTGTGATTGTAATTAGTGAATTATGTTAAATATATTTTAAATCTTTGATGATTGGTGATTAGTTTTTTAATATTTTCATATAGGATATATATATTTATATTTTTTAAGGCTTTAATGTTTCTAAAGTGAATGTAGATAAGTTAACTACATTTAGGGGTGTTAACGAGCCGAGCCGAGCCGAGCTTTGATCTTAACGGGCCAAGCCTGTATTTAAATGTGTCCGATTGGCCTTAGCCTGTTACCTGTCACGAATATAATATTGGCCTGTGGCCTGGTTTATTTACAAAAAATAAAAGCATGTGTGAAGCCTGTCTTAGCCTGTTAGCATGTTAAAGAATAAAAATAAGAGAACAAAATTCCCCAAAAAATCAATTTCCAGATAGAAACCTTAGCTTCCAATTTGCAGCAATAATTTACAAAGTTTACAATAAATAAATAAAAATTAAAGTGAGAGAAGGTAGATAACAAGTTATATTATCTTAGCCCATTATAAAAAAAAGTGCCAACAAAAATAAAATAAAAAATTGACACAAACAAGCAGTGCAGTGCACAATGGAACGAATGAGTTTTTGTGGGTTTGTTTGTGTGAAGGAGGATGAAGGATAATATAGAACAACACTAGTAATTCCATAAATATACATAAATTCAATATATATCCAAATAGCATAATATAGAACAAAATCATTCAAAAAGTCTGTTAAACCAATAAAATGGGGTGAAATAAATTGATGAGAGAGAGAGTTATTACAAGTAGTATAAAAAATATAAATAAATATTTATAGACCAGGCTAGCCTGGGAGGCTCTAAGGCCGAGCTTATGAATTAGAGTCTGATGCCTTTTTATTAAACGAGCTTTTATACAAGTCCAAGCCTGGTTCCAACACGAGCTTTTATTAAACGAGCTCAGGCCTTTACGAGCCGAGCCAAAGGCCCCTGAAAGGCCCCTGACTCGTTTACCACCCCTAACTACATTCGCTCCCAAAACGACGTCGTTTTGGGTTGAAAAATTAAAAAATTATAAAGAAAAAGACTATTATAACCCTGAGATAAATTATAATTACAAAAATACCTTGATTTCCACCTCAAAACGACGTCGTTTTGGTCTCACTGTAGATAAGTTATTTACATTGACTGTAGAAAAAACGAACCCATTTTTTAATATATAATACTAGGTCAACGTAATGACCCCGTGATCCCCCGGTTGAATCCATGACCCCGTGCTCCCTGACCTCGGCCGGGTGAATGACCGGACTGAGTTTTTAAACATTGCCTACATCATGTGGTTTCTCGTAATTTCTTTTTAATCATTGAGTAACTATCGTTAGTTTTCAATTTGGAAAAAGTGTTTATCTTTTTAAATGACATTAAAAGTATTTTAATATCAAAACGTGTCCTAACGTGTCGAAATCCAACATTTTTTAGAATTAACGTGTCGGAGTGTCATGTCGTATCGTGTCACGTGTCCCGTGTCGGTGTCCGTGCTACATAGGCCTACATCATGTGGTTTCTCGTAATTTCTTTTTAATCATTGAGTAACTATCGTTAGTTTTCAATTTGGAAAAAGTGTTTATCTTTTTAAATGACACAATTTATATCCTTTCACTCTCACAAAGAAGTGGGACCCACACATTTTTTTTATTGTCAACTCTCTCTCCTCCTTTATCTATCTTTTTCTCACTTAAAATGACATAACTTTACATCTTTTTTTTTTGGTAAGCTAACTTTACATCCTTTAAAATGACACACATTTTACCCTTTCAATTTTTTAGAGTAATAACTTTATGTAATTCTTTAACATATATAATTTGTTTACACATGAAAATTTTAAGATTTATCTATTTTTTGCTGGTAAGGAAATTTCTATAATTTAAATAAAAGATTATTACTTAATTTCCAATTTTATTTTCACACGTTTATCTTTTATTTCTTTCACTTAAATATTGCTACACTTTCACATTCAGATTAATACAAAGAGTCCCCTCCAAAAAAAAATATATATATATATACAAAGAGAAGAAATAGATAGATCATGATCAGCAGTTGCATTAAGTAGAATATAACACAACCTAATAAAATTTATTCTCTCTCATTCCATTTAAAATTTCTATCTTTTTTCCTAATTTAGATTATGAAATAAATCTAATTTATTAATCTTATTATCATTTTTTCCGCTTCCTAAATAATAAAATAAATTTTTTCTCTACTTTATTAAAAAAAAAATCTAAAAAGTAGATTATAATTTTATTATTTTATCTCATTTCACTTCATTCAACCTTTATAAATCCACGCGCGCCCATTGAAAACCCTAAACCAATAGAAGTTGCTGTTACTCGTTAAATGGCGGTTCAGAGCTTCACTTCCAGGGAAGCACAAACTTCGAAGAACGTTTCTCATGGCCATTTCTTTGGTAAGACGTTGATTCTATGGTGAACCACAATGCATGTTTCTCGCTGCATGGTTTCATTTTTATTAACAATCACAAGTTGCTTTTGAAGGAGGGAAACATTCATATGAACGATTTCTTGATTCTCAGTATTTCAAGTTTTGGAACATAGGATACACAAATTAACCTCCATTACCTTTAGTGTAATAAAGCAACCATTTAGTTCCAATATTTGCGTAGTTGTTAAGTTCAACTTCGGAAGATTAACAGTGTTTGATCCATTTCGGTGATAAATGCCGTGTTTGAACCTTTTTTTAGCTGATAACTTCCTAATTATTTGAAGCTGAAGAGGTGTTACTTTGTTGATCAACTTATGTTTGTAGTGAATTTGCTAATTGAGATTCAGTGATGTGATATTATGAACACAAATGCAAAGTGTATGAATGTGCTTGATTTTTCCCAATCACATGTGTAATTAAGAAGTCTAGAAGATGAATTTAAAGATGCTTGTTTGAGTCACGAGTCATGGGATTAGCATAATGTTTGGGGTTTGTTGTTGGATTTTTTTCGTCTGTATGGTGATTAATATATTCACTGTGAAGTTGCTTGAATGAGGTCCAATATTATGGCACTAAGCCCTACAGCCTTGACTTAAATGGTTCATGGAATGGATTGGCTTGGCCTAGTAGGGGTGAAAGTGGGCTGGGCTGGGCCGAGCTTTGCCCTATACAGCCCAAGCCTATGTCAAAGAATTTCAATTTGGCCCGGCCCGATTGCATAGTATGAGTCTAATTGTTAGTTTGTCTTGGCCCATTTATAAAAAACAAATGGCCTGGCCCGATCCGTTGGCCTGTTAATTTTTATCTTCCAAGTAGACCATGAATCAACTCCACAAAATACTCAAATTCTATGTTAAAATAAAATGACAATTTTAACATCCAAACAGAACCATGAATCACAACAATAACTAAAGAAGTCAATCCATACTATGTAAATTAAAATAACTACATGAATACGACACATCATAATGACTACAAGAGTAGCAAAAAACTTATCTTCATCTTTTCTCCCCTGCAAATACAATTCCAAGGTTACATAAGTTGGCAAATAATTTGTAAATGTAGAAAAAAAAAACAAGAATAAAGAATAGAAACAAAAAAAAACCAAGATTAAGAAACAAAAAAACCTTTTAATAGATTCACATAGGCAATCTCACGTGTTGAAATGTTGGTTCTTCCTACATAAAATAAGGAGTAACTCTAGTATATAAACAAATGGGCCAGCCTTGGAGGCTCGTGGGCCAGGCTTCATATATAACAATCCGGCCCAATTATGTAATTAAACCTTTACACCAACCCAAGCCCAGCCTGTCAAGTAAAAAGGCCGAGCCAGACCAAGCCACTAATGGGCCGGGCTGTAGGCCCCATGTGGGCCGGCCCGGCCCAGTTTCACCCCCTAGCCTAGAGTTATAACTTATGTCCAAACAAGTAAATGCATATATTAAAATTTAGACAAATACTATATGTGGAGGCTGAGCTCGATTGTGTTATATACTTGGGTTTTGGTTGGGAGAGGTGCAACCCTACAAGGCTACAAGAAAGTTGGGCCTTTTTCTGGGGACGCATATCTTATTTATTTTCATTATACACTTTCTATCTGTCAATGTCCTTTTCATTTCTTCATTCATCCCTCCCAAGCAAAGCCTTATTGTCCCTAGAAAACTAATTGAGTATAAAATTGTTTTTTCTTTTTGAAATCTCTGATTAGAACAAATTTTCTTATGTTGTGAATTTGTTGAAGTATGGAGAGAGTTTGTGTGGGGAGCTGTTGCGGGGGCTTTTGGGGAAGGAATGATGCATCCAGTAGATACCATTAAAACACGAATTCAAAGTCAAGCTATTCTAGATGGAATTCAGGTATATGGCAGCCTATAGATAAATTAGACAGTATTTTTGTTCATAATTGTTGATTCACACCCACATTTAAAAGTTACATGCAAGTTGCTATTCATATATAGTTCCATCTAAAATTCTACTTCTTTGGGAATGTTAGAATCAGAAGAGCATATTGCAGATGGTGCGGTCTGTTTGGCAGGCTGATGGATTAAGAGGTATACCATTTTTTTACCATTTTGATTATTTAATATTTTTGCCCCTGCCATGGGAATCTTTTCTGGCTTTTAGTTATGAAATCTCCTCAGGTTGCATAACAATTTGTCCATATTTGGATTAATTTATTTTTCTTTCAAAAAGCTTATAACCAAAATGTTTGAGTGTAAAATAATCAAATCCAAGCATGAATTTAGATAGATGACTGATGACATTAATCTTACACTTATTTTTTCTCAAATTCAAACTTATTCATGAATCTTGTGATATACACTTTGGACCTCAAAGTGATTGATTTAAAACTTTTTAGGCTTTTACAGGGGTGTAATACCTGGTATTACTGGGTCTCTTGCAACTGGTGCAACATATTTTGGTGTCATAGAGTCCACTAAAAAGTGGATTGAGGATTCACATCCTAGCCTTAGGGGCCACTGGGCACATTTCATTGCTGGAGCTGTTGGTAAGCTGATCTAGAGCTTCTAATAGTAATAATTTTATATTTTCTGAGTTTTTGTACATTTTGACTCACTCCACGGGCATGTGTAGGAAAGTAGTTGTAATAATCTGTCTGATCATGCCAATATTTTCCCCCTAATATGTAATGTTTATTGTTTTCCCATCTGATGCACTACCCATTCTATTTTTGTATTTAGTTTAATTATTTCCTCCGTAAGTTGCAATACTTTCTTTGTCTGAGAACTCCTTTTTTGGACATCAATGATTGTCATTGCCCATTCCACTTATTTGCATAATGTCATCCTGCTGTGACTTATTTTGTTCTTGCTTAATTTGAAGCTTTTCTAAGTATGACATCTGTAACCATTTGGGTGTGCAACAAAGGGCTCAAATTATACCTTCTTTTTCTCTATATTTTCAGGAGATACTCTTGGTTCTTTTGTGTATGTTCCATGCGAAGTGATGAAGCAACGCATGCAGGTCCAAGGCACAATTACATCTTGGAGTTCTCTTGCCACAAGGGATGCAATAAAGCCTGGCTCACAAATATATGGTTATTATACTGGAATGTTCCATGCGGGCTGCTCAATATGGAAAACGCAGGGCTTAAAGGGTTTATATGCAGGGTATACACCAGAAACACTTATTTCTTTTGATGATGTAATCTTGTTTTATTTAATTCGCTTATATTAGATGCCCTCTCATTGTTGTTGAAATAACTGCACTGGACAATATATTCCATCCTAGGCACCAATAAGGCATCTTTTTAATGATTTATTTATCTTGTTTCGTATATGGCAATAAGCGTCATAGGAAGGTTTGAGTTTGTGAATATAAAGTGAGCTGTAAAATGAGTCTTATGAGAACATCTGATAATGCTAATTTAAACTTGTGTGTGTATAATACAATTTCCTCAAGACCCATAACCAAAGTTAGTCAAAATTGAGATCCAACTTGGGATTGGGAGGGGAAGGGAAACTTGTGTGATGTAACACGGATCATAAGATCTTAGAATACAAAATTATATTTAAAAACACACACACACACACACACACCATCATATAATAATAATATAGATAAAACAAATAACCTTTAAATTACTACTAATGTTTAATTAAACTCTATTCGAAAAAGTATAAGATGTTCACATACAACTCATAAGTCATGAGAAGGTTCCTGGATGCTTCTTTAAGAACAAAAATTTGTTACTAAGAGCTTGACACAAAGAAAGGTAGAAGTAGACCGAAACTTACTTGGGGGAAGGTAGTAAAACAAGACTTAATGGAGTGAGATATAGATTGGCGGATGGTGTGCCTTATGATGGAATGGAGAAAAGCTATTAGCATGGTGGAAGGTTAGATCCGTTGTTATTCTTATGTTCTAGATGGTCCATTTTTAGTCTTTTTCCTCTTCATCTCCCCCCTTCTTTTTCTTTTCCTTTTTCTCTTTTCCCCTTCCCCATCTTCTTCTTCTTCTTTTTTATTTTTTTTACACCCCCATTTATTTTTACTTTTATATTTATTTAGAATATTATTATTATTTTATTTATTTTTATTCCTTTGTACCTTTCATTTTGGTTCATCTACCACCATCTCCAATTAGTTTGGGATAAATGTGTTGTTGATGTTGATGATGATTCTTATTCCATATTTTTCTTGCTTCTACAGATATTTGTCCACACTTGCAAGGGATGTTCCATTTGCTGGCCTAATGGTACTATATAACTGCAGAGTTTTACTAAACTCACTCATCTATAATCTGTTATATTAATTGTTTTTATTTTTATTAAGAAATTTTAAATATTTTTTTGGTACTTTGTTATTTCGGTTGAAAGTTCATTTTCTGATATGACTAACGCATCTTATGATTTGTCACTGCTAGGTAGGTCTCTGAGCTAAACTTTAAAATGGGATAGGACAATCAGAAATTTTAAGTAAAGAATATATTTATTATTGGACATAGAAATTGGAAAGCATGGACACATTTATGGTCTTCATAGAGCTAATCTGGAAACTGGTCTTCTGAGCTTTTTTATATTGGCACCTTCTTTTGTGCTGATACTCTTTCCTTTCTGTATTTCCCCTGCCCCACCCAGCTCCTGTTTAAGCCCTAAATAAGTGATTATGTTAATTTTGTTTCTCAAGAGCATTGTACTTAAAAAAACCAAGGAGATTATTTGCAGCAATTGTTCTGAGACTAAACAAATATAATTTTTCATCCTGTTTATTTGGAATCTAAAATAAGAAATAGATAAATTCTGATATGACCTTTGTTTGGATGATATTAGTGTAAGATTTAAGCTCGAATACAAATCATATTGTCTATGATAATTCATTCTTTTTTAAATTCTATGACTTGTAATAAAATCTGTGAATCATTTCATTTCAAATGAATTCTGTTCAATTTTAAAATGAAAATTTTATTCAAACACTAGATACATGTTATATGTATTGGAATCTTGTGTCAGCATGGAAATGATGTAATATGTGGAAAATATGTTTCTAGAAATGAGTTATTTGAGCACTTCAAACAAAAGGCTACAAAGAAAAAACAATGTCCATAGCATTTACGCTTCCTTTTTATTCCATGCTACTAAAAATGGCGGATAATTTGAATGAGGAATTTTATTGCCAGCATAGGCTAGATATGTTTCTGTAGATAGTACCAGCTTTGTAATATTGTCAATCTTATTTGAATTTTAATATTTTTACCTCTTAAGGGAAAAGGGGTAAAAGAAGTTGTTGCATTTTTACTGTTAATTACTCAATTTCAATGAACACACTTGAATATAGATGGCTATTTTAGCGATCACCTTGGTCCTGATTCCAGAAAAATACGGCCAGAAACACGCTTTAATATATGCAATTGTTTTTTCTTTCTATAGGTCATGTTCTATGAAGGTTTGAAAGATGTTACAGAATATGGGAAGCAAAGATGGATGTCTAACCCAAATTGGCATGTTAATAATTCATTTGAGGGACTTGTTTTAGGAGGATTGGCGGGTGGTATGTCATGTGCTTTGGCTCCATCCCTTGCTGCAGTGTTCCTAGTAAAAACTCAGCAAATTGTCCTGTATTATTAATTTGTGTCCACAATAATTAAACAGGTCTCAGCGCATACCTCACCACTCCTTTGGATGTCGTCAAAACAAGACTGCAGGTGCAGGGTTCAACTATGAGGTATCAATGCCTTTAAGTAACTATTCTAAGAAGTTATGGTATGCATGATGTGTACCTGCCGCCAGGATGCTAGTCTTCTTTCTTTATTGATTGTTGTGTGGAACTCATCTGCTTGGGCACATTAGAGAGTTTGATTTTCTAGTATAGAATGGGCATCAACAGAATAATAACTTGGGATTTACCTTGTCTCCCATTTTTTCTTATCATAATCACGAACTTGGTGCCTGGGGATTGGTCGTGTGTCTGATTGACTATGCTAAATTGATGGTAATTTGCTTTCTAACATTGTCTTAGGTACAATGGCTGGTTGGATGCTATTTGCATTACATGGGCTAGGGAAGGCATGAAGGGAATGTTTAGGGGTAGCATCCCTAGGATTACATGGTATATTCCAGCCTCGGCGCTTACATTCATGGCTGTGGAATTTCTCAGAGATCATTTTAATGAAAGAGTGCCCGGCGATAATTTGCGAGATGTTTCCAGATTATCAGTAGACAATAAGAAATCTTCTCTGCAGGAGGTTGTTTAGAAGTTCTGGTGAGTCACATTACTTCCCATCCTGATTTTTGCAAAGATGGGAGGCTGTATCATATCAAAATTCTTAGACATGCTTAATCTACATTAGATCCCCATTGTTGTGAACATGCTACTACTACAAGGGTATTATTTTCAAAATGCAAACGTAAACTTCAAATTTGTCTTGGCCGATTTCTGATTATTCAGTTTGGTTCGTCTGTCAAACTAGTGAGTAGTGAGTGAGAATAATTGTAAATTTGCATGGGGAATAACATTAGATAATAAGTAATGGTATTTATACAAATTTGAGTTTACACACACTTCACATTTTCTCATTTGAGCCATTGAAGAATATTATGGTTTCAGTTTGAATTTTTGAATGGTCTAAACTCTGCATATATTTTGCATAATTTATGTAACTCGTTTTCCCTTAAGATGGTCCCATTCACACGAGATATATATGTGATATAATAAGTTTCAGCAGTCAAGTTGTTCACTGATTCAATTAAGTTATTGCTAATTAAGAAAATGTATATTTTTATTTAGTTGACTGTATTTAGTGTCAAAAGAAAGTTAGAGAGAGAGAGAGAGAGACAGAGAAAAGATTATATTGCTAGCAGGAAAAAGTAATGAATAGTCCAATTTTTTATGAAGTAATATATATATATATATATATATATATATATATGGGCGATGATTATTTTACACCAGTGTAAGTTACACTCTCAATCTTGTCCGTTGATCTCACTTATATCTAAGGGCTTTATATATGGGTCAGTCCGTTGATCTCACTTATATTTAAGGGCTTTAATTTTTTGGTGATGTGAGCCATTGGATACAAGTGGATCAATGGTTAAGATTGAGTGTAAGACTTCTAAGTCTTACACCGGTGTAAGAATATCCTGTCCATATATATATATATATATATGGACATATATATATATACACACCAGTGTAAGTTACACTCTCAATCTTGACCATTGAATCCACTTATATTTAAGGGCTCTAATTTTTTAGTAATGTGAGCCATTGGATACAAGTGGATCAATGCTCAAGAAGTCTTACACTCAATTTTGAGCATTGATCCACTTGTATCCAATGGCTCACATTACTAAAAAATTAGAGCCCTTAAATATAAGTGGGTTCAGTGGTCAAGATTGAGAGTGTAACTTACACCGGTGTAAAATGATCCTGACCCTATATATATATATATATATATATGGGTTTTATAATTCTTATGTTAAATGAGAATTGAAATCTTATGTTATAGAGATAAAAAGCATGTGAGACCTATATGTTAGAAAAAATTATATGTAGGACCCATGTCAACACGTAAATCGAAGTCGTTGATATATCTCAATCAGTTTGCGAAATATTTTTTTTTTCATATATATATATATATCTCAATCATTATATATATATATATATATATATATATATGTGGGGCAGGATATTCTTACACCGGTGTAAGAGTTAGAAGTCTTACTCTCAATCTTGACCATTGATCCACTTGTATCTAATGACTCACATTACTAAAAATTTAGAGCTCTTAGATATAAGTGGGATCAACGGACAAGATTGAAAGTGTAATTTATACTGGTGCAAAATGATCTTGACCCTATATATATATATATATATATATATATATATATATATATATATATATATATATGGGACAGGATCCGTTTACAAATTTTTTGGAATTTTTTTACAAATTACACTATATTCTCCCGGGAGAATATAGTGTAGTTTGTAAAAGTTTGTATTCTCCCGGGAGAATATATTGTAGTTTGTAAATATAACCTGCCTATATATATATATATAGGGTTTATCATCTATAATTTAACATGACCAGAAAAAATTTCTTACTCTCACAACATTTTGTGCGGCCCACAGCAAAAAGAAATAAAAAATTTTGGCACGCAAAACGAATCTCTATATCATAACACAAACACTTTTCCTATAATATAACTCTTATAAAACCCATATATATGTATATATATATATATATAGGGTCGAGATCATTTTACACCCATGTAAGTTACACTCTCAATCTTATCCGTTGATCCCATTTATATCTAAGGGTTCTAATTTTTTAGTAATATGAGCCATTGGATACAAGTGGATCAATGGTCAAGATTGAGTGTAAGACTTATAACTCTTACACCGGTGTAAGACATATATATATATATATATATATATATATATATATATATATATATATATATATATATATATATATATATATATATGAGGTTGGATCTTTTGACACCGGTGTTAAATTTGAAATTTGACGCCTCATTTGAGAGCCGTTAGATCAAAAGTGATCAACGACTCTGATTCGCAAACATGTGACACCATTGATCTTTTTTGATCTAACGGCTCTCAGATGAGGTGTCAAATTTCAAATTTGACACCGGTGTCAAAGGATCTACCTCCATATATATATATATATATATATATATATATATATATATATATATATATATATTTTTCTGTATCTAACGGTTAAGATTTATTAGGTCTCTCTCATTAATTTATTTTTAATTCCCAATAAACCTCAACCGTTAGATGCACGGAAATCAACGGTTAAGATTTGGGGTAAGATTTTTTATTCTTACAATGGTGTAAGTGGAGTTGAACTCATGTTGGCAATTGAAGGCGAAAGAAAAAGATCAGCAAAGTGAGGGCATGTTTCATCTTGTTTCTCAAAATAGTTTTTAAATTTATAAGACCTAAAAATATAAAAAGTATTTGGAAAGAATTATATTGTAAAAATAAATTTCAATTTTTTTTTTAGTTTTAAACAAATAAAAAAACGTAGAGATTTTCTTAATTTTTATTTTATTTTATTATCTTTGCATGATAACTTTGTAATCATGAATATTTATTAATGACATTTTTATGTGGGTAAAGTATGTATCATTTTAAATGAAAGTCCATATTTGAGATAAAATATAAAAATCTAAATGCAGCTATAAGAACTTTTTTTTTGTATAAATATAAAAACATATTACATGCTGATAGTTAGAGGTGATAAACTGAGCCCGGCCCGGAGAGTTGACCCACCAACTTATTTTTGTAACTAAATTAAAATTTAGTACTTCCTCTTTTACAATTATATTTCCAAATTTGATTTCAATTTTTTGTAAATAAAAATTTGTAAAATTCAAAATACTAAGGACACAAATCCGTGCAAAAGAATTATTTATTATTATTTTGTAATTCTGATTGTTATAAATGAATATCCATCTCTAAGATAAAATATAAATTTTTTGATGCAACTATAAGAATTTCTTTATGTGGATAAATATAAAACTTATTACTTGCTGGTATATAATGCTAACAATTAGAGGCTGCGAACTCGATTCAGTCCGAAGGACCAGCCTGCCAACATTTTTTATAATTAAATTAAAATTTTGTCTTTCTTCGTTTATAATTAAATTTCTATTTCTTATTATAATTTTTGTACTATTGATGTTTTTTAGAAATTAAAGATATTTAATGATTATTTTAATTTTTATCCAAAACAAATGGAAGAAGCTTTTTCTTTAACTGATGTTATTATTAAACTTACAATCAACAAAATTAGTCATGATATCGAATTGTGGAGTAATACCAGCCAATTCTTTGGAAGGTAAAACAAATGAATTGAATATATATACTTAAAATCGAAGTAAAATTACACTTATAGTTATATTTAATTTTTTTTAAATTATATGTGACTTTAAAATATAAATTAGAGATAACTTATTATTTTTAATATAAAAATCTATTACATGCTGATATAAAATGTTGATAATTAGAGGTGGTAAAATGGGGCTTGGAGGGTCAACCCACCCTACCCGCCAAATAGTAGAGTTCGCTCGCCAACACATTTTTTTTTTTTTTACATTTACTGTCTAACAAATCTATCTTTTTGTGGCTGATCATTGGATTTATTACTGTAAACATATGACATCAGATTTTATCACTTGAAACAATAATAATTAATGATGAAGGTGAGTGAGTTCTTTGTATAGAAAAGAAATCAATTTAGCATACAAGTTTCAAATACTTAACCATTCTCGTTTCACAATTGCTTATTATTCTTCTCTTTATTGTGGCTTCTTGATTTGTGTCCTCCTAGGGCTTGGAATGTTGAGAATGATTTATCACAAATGTTGCATTGGTATGCACCTCTTGGCTGCAGCTGCAAGACATTGTCTGGAGTCTTCAATTTCACTATCAACTTCGTTATTTTCTTTTCCTTGTTCTTCATCATCTCCTTCTCCTTCCCTTCATCAGAGTCAATAACATGATCTTTCATCCCACTAGATGATGCTTCATGAGTGTTCACACCATTCCATGTTCTTTTCATCTTCTTCGCATAATTACAATCCTCTCTAATCCACTTAGCATACTTATGCTCCTCCACTTCCTCCTTCTTCTCATCCTTGAATTCAACCAATTGCTTTCCTTTCTTCTTCTTATCACATGGCCAACTACCCTTAGACAAAGATAGAAGAATTTTAGAGGCTTCAAGAATCTCATCACTATAAAGAGATTCTATGCCTCTTTTATAGGTTTTACGCTTGCTTGGGGGTAAATATTTTGATAGATCAGCTGATTTATTTGGTGCAACAACTGCACCAAAATCATACTTATCATGTTTATTCTCTTCTATAGAGGCAGAGTAGCGGGAACTAGAACCTTTCTTATAAGAGGGTGTTGGAGGGCAAACACCCCTCCGAACCCTATCAGAGTGAGACCTCATATGCCCAAACAAGGACTTTTGTGATGGGAAATCCTTGTGGCAAAGTAAACAATCGTGTTTCTCATTAGACATCAAAGAAGACATCTTGATCTCATTACTAATAGCATTTTTATCCTCCTTCTCCTTCTTCTTCTGAGCTTGAAGGCAGAATCTTTTATGGCCACCTAAAGCTTTTCCACTTTTAAACTCCTTCCCACAGAATACACACTTGTGCATTCCTGAAGCTGCAGATTTCTGATCTGATGACCCTTCATTATCCTTTGGTTTATTACCAACTTCAGAAGACTCAGAAGGTAATAGACTATTCATCTTCTCTATCTCTTCAGAGGAATTCTTGGCATGATCTAACCCTTCTTTCTTATCATCGTCCTTTTGAAAAAAGAAAAAAAAAAGAAAGAAAATAAACAATTGATCGAGATTCAGTTGAAGAAAGAAAAATATCAAAGAAGAACACGATCATAGTACCTGATGTAAATCATCATCGAACTTGATTTCTTGATCACAGTTCATTCCCGTGTGCTTTTCTTTAAAGAAAAAGATAAAAAGAAGGGAACCAAAAGAGAGAGAGAAAGAGAGTTAGGAGCTAAGTTTTAGAAGAAGGAATGGATGAGAAACACATAAACTGTGCAAAAAGAGGAGGGTATGGGAAAAGAAGATGTGAACATTGTATATATAGGGAGTAGGGTGTTAACGGGCCGAACTTTGATCTTAACGGGCCAAGCCTGTATTTAAACGTGTCCGACTGGCCTTAGCATGTTACCTGTTCCGAATATAATATTGGCCTGTGGCCTGGTTTATTTACAAAAAATAAAAGCCTGTGTGAACCCTGTCTTAGCCTGTTAGCATGTTAAAGAATAAAAATAAGAGAACAGAATTCCACAAAAAATCAATTTCCAGATATGTCTGTAATTTAAAATTCATAAATTGAGTAATGAGTAATGATTACATCCGAATGTACATTGATTGCATTTTCTTTTCAAAAAGAGAAAATGCAATTCTCATTTAATTCATATCTCCTTAAATATTTCTTGTCATATCTTAAATTTCTTTTTGACAGATATATGATATATTTGATCCACCAAAAAAGCATTAGAAGAAGAGGAGCACCAATTCTCTTTTTTTTTTGACAGATGTATGATATTTATTTATTTTATCAGATGTATGATATATTTTATTTTTTATGTCAATCAATATTTGAAATTATATGTTATGTACACCTATTTTAAAGAAATTAGGGGAATCCTAATATCTATATAAATTTTATTTACTATTTATGGCTATTGGCATATATTTTTTGATGCAATTAAGTCGCCATAAGTTATTATCGTTACATACGTTTTATTTTTAAGGCCATTTATGAATTTTAATTTACGGACGTTTTAATTTTAAGACTATTTATGAATTTTAAATTACAGACGTATTTGCAAATTGATTTTTTATGGAATTCTGTTCTCTTATTTTTATTCTTTAACATGCTAACAGGCTAAGACAGGCTTCACACAGGCTTTTATTTTTTGTAAATAAACCAGGCCACATGCCAATATTATATTCGTAACAGGTAACAGGCTAAGGCCAGTCGGACACGTTTAAATACAGGCTTGGCCCGTTAAGATCAAAACTCGGCTCGGCCCGGCCCGTTAACACCCCTACTCCCTATATATACAATGTTCACATTTTCTTTTCCCATACCCTCCTCTTTTTGCACAGTTTATGTGTTTCTCATCCATTCCTGCTTCTAAAACCCAGCTTCTAACTCTCTTTCTCTCTCTTTTGGTTCCCTTCTTTTTATCTTTTTCTTTAAAGAAAAGCACACGGGAATGAACTGTGATCAAGAAATCAAGTTCGATGATGATTTACATCAGGTACTATGATCGTGTTCTTCTTTGATATTTTTCTTTGTTCAACTGAATCTCGATCAATTGTTTATTTTTCTTTCTTTTTTTTCTTTTTTCAAAAGGACGATGATAAGAAAGAAGGGCTAGATCATGCCAAGAATTCCTCTGAAGAGATAGAGAAGATGAATAGTCTATTACCTTCTGAGTCTTCTGAAGTTGGTAATAAACCAAAGGATAATGAAGGGTCACCAGATCAGAAATCTGCAGCTTCAGGAATGCACAAGTGTGTATTCTGTGGGAAGGAGTTTAAAAGTGGAAAAGCTTTAGGTGGCCATAAAAGATTCTGCCTTCAAGCTCAGAAGAAGAAGGAGAAGGAGGATAAAAATGCTATTAGTAATGAGATCAAGATGTCTTCTTTTATGTCTAATGAGAAACACGGTTGTTTACTTTGCCACAAGGATTCCCCATCACAAAAGTCCTTGTTTGGGCATATGAGGTCTCACTCTGATAGGGTTCGGAGGGGTGTTTGCCCTCGATATCATGACTAATTCTGTTGATTGTAAGTTTAATAATAACATCAGTTAAAGAAAAAACTTCTTCCATTTGTTTTGGATAAAAATTAAAATAATCATTAAATATCTTTAATTTCTAAAAAAATCAATAGTACAAAAATTATAATAAGAAATAGAAATTTAATTATAAACGAAGAAGGACAAAATTTTAATTTAATTATAAAAAATGTTGGTAGGCTGGTCCTTCGGACTGAATCGAGTTCGCAGCCTCTAATTGTTAGCATTATATACCAGCAAGTTTTATATTTATCCACATAAAGAAATTCTTATAGTTGCATCAAAAATTTTATATTTTATCTTAGAGATGGATATTCAGTTATAACAATCAGAATTACAAAATAATAATAAATAATTCTTTTGCACGGATTTGTGTCCTTAGTATTTTGAATTTTACAAATTTTTATTTACAAAAAATTGAAATCATATTTGGAAATATAATTGTAAAAGAGGAAGTAGTAAATTTTAATTTAGTTACAAAAATAAGTTGGTGGGTCAACCCTCCGGGCCGGGCTCAGTTTACCACCTCTAACTATCAGCATGTAATATGTTTTTATATTTATACAAAAAAAAGTTCTTACAGCTGCATTTAGGTTTTTATATTTTATCTCAAATATGGACTTTCATTTATTACAATCACATTTAAAAAATAATAATAAATAGTTATTTTTTGCAAGGATTTGAGTTGTTAGTATTTGGAATTTTACAAATTTGAATTTACAAGAATTAAAATTAGATTTATGAATTTAATTATAAAAAGAGAAGGATGAAATTTAAATCTAATTATAAAAAAATGTTGGTGGGCCGGCCCTCCGGGCCGAGCCCAGTTTGCCATCTCAACTATTAGCATGTAATATTGATATGCGATTAGCATATGAGGAATTCTAAGACAAAAAGAGGAAGAATGTGACTCAATCTGATGCAAGAATGGCAAAATAACTGTTAAATTTGTCAAATATCTGAATATGAGGTGTTATACTGATTTTATGTTGATTTCACAAGAAAAATGCACAAATTGAAGTTAAAAAGGACAAAGCAAAAACTAAAAGCCCACGCTACAAGCGTGGGAATGGCGCTTGTAGCGTGAAAGACACAAATTGGACAGAAGCCCCCGCGCTGAGAGCGTGATGACCGCGCTTGCAGCGCGGGGAAGAAAAAAATGGCAGAGGCTCCCACGCCCACAGCGCGGGAACCACGCTGCCAGCGTGGGAGGCGCGAACATTTGAGAATTTGAAGATTTGAAATTAGGAGTATTAGGTCAAGTCTCTTATAAATAGAGACTCAACCTTGAGGAAAGACACACAGAGTTTTCGGAGGCAGATCTGGCTTGGGAGGAAAGGAGTTCTTCGTGTTCTTCGTTCTTCATCTCGTTCTTGTATTTTTCTTTCTCTTTTATTTAAGTTTATGTTGAATCTTAGATCAGCGATCATGATGTTGATTGGCTAGATCTCTTTACTGTAGTCAGGGTCATGATCCAATTGTGAACATTTGATACGATGGATTGAATTACCCTGTTTGTTGATTTTAATATACTTTATCTTTACCTTGTGCCTAATGTTATTATTTCTGTTAGATCTGATCAACCTAATAGGAGATGATAATTTGGGGATTAGGGCTCGCAATAGGAATGTTGGGGTTCTGATTCTGAAAGGAGGCAAAGATGACGATCTATGCATGTTCTAGGGATATACTTGTATAAATCGCAGTCGTTGGATTTATCTGTTTAATGCTTAATTTCATGCGGGATTCCAATTGAATTAAAGAGTTAAATTACCAAGGGATTGGGATTTAACTAATTATTTTGAGATGATAATTTGTCTGAATTATTAATTTAAATGAATATTGTGAATCAATCCAGAGTAAAAAGTGGGATCATTTGGTGAATGTAACCTGGCTGCAGTGTTTTCTCACATCTTTCTACAAATCACTCATTCTCGTTCCTACTTTATTTCTTTTAACAAAAATATAAAAACAAGTCTTTACTTTTATTTTTATTGTTACTTAATTTATTCAAAATTTTACCAACAACAATCGATTTGTCTAACTTAAGGGGACTGGTTATAGTGGTACTTGTTTTATAATTCCTGTGGAGACGATTTTATACTTATCACTTTATTACTTGTGCGATCGGTACACTTGTCGGGTGCAACAAATATATTTTTATATTTATCCATAAAGAAGGCTCTTATAGTTGCGTCAAGATTTTTATATTTTATCGCAGAGAATAACTTTCATTTATTACAATCAGATTTACAAAACAATAATAAATAACTATTTTCTTGCAAGGATTTGTGTCGTTAGTATTTGAAATTTTCAAACTTCGTATTTACAAAAATTGAAATCAGATTTAGGAATTTTTTTTTTGGATAAACAGATTTAGGAATTTGATTATAAAAGAAGAATAGTAGAATTTTAATTTAATTGTAAAAATAAGTTGGTGGGTCAGTCCTTCGGGCCGAACCTAGTTTCCCATCTCTAACTATCAGCATGTAATAGGTTTTTAAATTTATCCACAAAAAATTATTCTTATAGTTGCGTTTAGATTTTTATATTTTATCTGAGAGATGGACTTTCATTTATTATAACAGATTTAAAATAATAAATAATTATTTTTTGCAACGATTTGTGTCGTTAGCACTTAGCTTTTGTAACGCATTATAAAATACACCATTGTTTGAAGAACCAAGTAACATCATTAGGTCTTTCCAAAATAATGTGGTATAAGTTGTTAAGAATTATATTTTTATATTTTCTAACAATGAATTGTTTTTTTTCCTTGCCACAAAGAGGAAGATAATTTATAGTGAGTCAAATTTAAAGTTTAAATTAGTTAGTTTTTGTTTGAGTCAAATTTAGAATTTAAATTTTAAAAATACAAACCAAACGTTTAAAAAACAGTATTTTTTTTTTGTTAAATATTTTGTTTTTAAATTAGACGCTCGAGATCCTTTTTAAACATATATTAAAATTTAAAGTTTAAATTAGTTAGTTTTTGTTTGAGTGAAATTTAAATTTTAAATTTTAAAAATACAAACCAAGCGTTCAAAAAACAGTTAATTTTTTGTTTTTAAACTAGACGCTCGAAATCCTTTTTATACTTTTAAAACAGATACTAAAATCTAAAGTTTAAATTTGAAATGACTTGAGTCAAATTTATATGAAGTATTTTAGTTGAGAAATAAGTTTGTTGAAATTATAGAGAAGGAAAAGGGCTATTTGACCCTTCTACCTTCATTAATTAATTAATAACCATTTTGCCCCTTATTCAAAACTATCTACCAATCTGCCCCTCTTTAATCGATTAACTTGAAGATTTAATCGATTAAATGGCCAAAACTATCAAATATGGTTGACTTGAAGATTTAATCGATTAAATCTTCAAGTTAATCGATTAAATCTCCCAACAGGCCACAAAGGTCAAATCTTCTCCATAAACAAAAGCAGATTCCATGCATATGAAGCAAATCAACAAGCATAGATAACCAAACAAATAAAGAAACCAACAAAAGAAAAACGATTCTTGGAAACAAGATTGATTTACATGAACAGGCCTGCTCCGTTTCTACCTCTCAAATGAAAACCTTGCTCATGAAATACGGCCAAAGTGATCCTATTGTCATTTGTCAACCTCAGAACGATGACAGCGATCAAGGCGAACAACGAACCCTTCCCGTCTTGCATATTCATCATAAAAGTACTTAGCAGAATCATCAATCAGTTTTCCGTGTATTAGAGGTTATTTGAATTTTAAATTTTGAATTTTTTTTATAACAAGAATTTTGAATTTTGAATTTAATGTAACAGGAGTTGATTGCGATTTGTATTTAATAGGAGCTGATTCCGTTTTGTATTAAATACAAAATGCAATCAACTCCTATTAAATACAAATCGCAATCAACTCCAAAAACATTAAACTCAAAAAAAAAACCTCCAATATCGTGTTTGTCCCATTCAATCAATTCTTTCACGCTCATTTGGGATATTTAATCGATTAAATATAAGTTTTAATCAATTAAATAAATTAAAAGGGATATTTATTCGATTAAATCTTCAAGTCAAACATTTTTGCCAGTTTTGACCATTTAATCGATTAAATCTTCAAGTTAATCGATTAAAGAGAGGCAAATTGGTAGATAGTTTTAGATAAGGGGAAAATGATTATTAATTAATTAATGAAGGGCAAAAGGGTCAAAAAGCTGAAAGAAAATGGTGTGAAATAAGTTTGACTCACTATAAATTGTAAATATTAGGTCTTTCCAAAACAATGTGGTATAAATTGTTAAGAATTATACGGCTATATTTTCTGACAATGATTTATTTTTTTCCTTGCCACAATGAGAAAGATAATTTATAGTGAGTCAAATTTAAAGTTTAAATTAGTTAGTTTTTGTTTGATTCAAATTTAGAATTTAAATTTTAAAAATACAAACCAAGCGTTCAAAAAACCAAGCATTCAAAATACGTTAAATTTTTTATTTTTAAATTAGACGCTCGGAAACCTTTTTAACATTTTTAAACAAATATTAAAATTTAAAATTCAAATCTGTTAGCTTTTGTTTGAGTCAAATTTAGAATTTAAATTTTAAAATTACAAACCAAGCGTTCAAAAAATAGTAAATTTTTTGTTTTTAAATTAGAAGCTCGAAATGCTTTTCATCCTTTTGAAACAGATATTAAAATTTAAAGTTTAAATTTGTTAGTTTTTGTTTGAGTCAAATTTAGAATTCAAATTTTAAAAATACAAACCAAGCGTTCAAAAAACAATAAATTTGTGTTTTTAAATTAGACGCTCGAAACCCATTTTATCCTTTTTAAACAGATATTAAAATTTAAAATTTATTATTGAAATGCTTTGAGTCAAATTTATATGAAATGTTTTTGTTGAGAAATAAGTTTGTTGAAAATGTAGACAAGGAAAAATGGTGTGAAATAATTTGACTCACTATAAATTGTTATTATTAGGTCTTTCCATAACAATGTGGTATAAGTTGTTAAGAATTATATGGCTATATTTTATGACAATGATTTATTTTTTTTCCTTGCCACAATGAGGAAGATAATTTATAGTGAGTCAAATTTAGAGTTTAAATTAATTAGTTTTTATTTGAGTCAAATTTAGAATCTAAATTTTAAAAATACAAACAAAGCGTTCAAAAAACAGTAAATATTATATTTTTAAATTAGACGCTCGAAATCATTTTTATCCTTTTTAAACAGATATTAAAATTTAAAGTTTAAATTTGTTAGTGTTTGTTTGAGTAAGTTTAGAATTTAAATTTTAAAAGTGAGAGGATATTGTGACAACCAAATAACGTTACGACCAATCATCTCACCGTTAGATTGGTAGTAGCGATCCGAAAGTTCTCATTGGTCTCTTAAATAACCCCTCTATATTCGTTTCTCTCGCCCCCTTCTCTCTCTCACTATACACTCTGCCACCGCCGCCGCTGCCCATATTTGATTCGAGATTCATCAAAGGTAATTAAATTTTTTTGGGCGAAGCAGATCAATCACCGTAAATTTTTTTGAGCAGATTCATTTTTTTGATTCGAGATTCATCAAAAGTATTATTAAGATTTTATCTCTTCGTTGTTTTGATTCCCAATGGTTACCACCCACAGGATGCAAGTGAGCTGTTCAATCAATGGCATATTATGGGTTCACAGAAAACAGTACCCGAAAAAAATGAAAAATTATTACAAATCAAAATTTGAACCGACAAGAAAATCGAATCTCGAAAAATCGAACCTTAGCTCAATTGCAAAACGAATATAGGAGAGAGAGAGAAGGGAACATGGAGAGAAGGGGGAGAGAGAAACGAATATAGAGGGGCTATTTAAGAGACCAATGAGGACCATCGGATCGCTACTACCAATCTAACGGTGAGATGATTGGTCGTAACATTGGTCGTGACTTTATTTGGTTGTCACAATATCTTGTCCCATTTTAAAAATACAAACCAAGCGTTCAAAAAACAGTAAATTTTTTGTTTTTAAATTAGACGCTCGAAATGCTTTTTATCCTTTTGAAACAGATATTAAAATTTAAAGTTTAAATTATTTAGTTTTTGTTTGAATCAAATTTAGAATTAAAATTTTAAAAATACAAACCAAGCTTTCAAAAAACAATAAATTTTTTGTTTTTAAATTAGATGCTCGAAATCCTTTTTATCCTTTTTAAACAGATATTAAACTTTAAAGTTTAAATTTGAAATGGTTTGAGTCAAATTTATATGAAATGTTTTTGTTGAAAAATAAGTTTGTTGAAAATGTAGATAAGAAAAAGGGTGTGAAATAAGTTTGACTCACTATAAATTGTTAATATTAGGTCTTTCCAAAACAATGTGGTATAAATTGTTAAGAGTTATATGGCTATATTTTCTGACAATGATTTATTTTTTTCCTTGCCACAATGAGGAAGATAATTTATAGCGATTCAAAATTAAAATTTAAATTAGTTAGTTTTTGTTTAAGTCAAATTTAGGATTTAAATTTAAAAAATACAAACCAAGCGTTCAAAAAACAGTAAATTTTTTGTTTTTAATTTAGACGCTCGAAAACCTTTTTATCCTTTTTAAACAAATATTAAAATTTAAAGTTCAGTTTTAGTCAAATTTAGAATTTAAATTTTAAAAATACAAACCAAGCGTTCAAAAAATAATAATTTTTTTGTTTTTAAATTAGATGCTCGAAATGCTTTTTATCCTTTTGAAACATATATTAAAATTTAAAGTTTAGATTAGTTAATTTTTGTTTTAGTCGGATTTAGAATTCAAATTTTAAAAATACAAACCAAGCGTTCAAAAAACAGTAAATTTTTTGTTTTTAAATTAGACGCTCGAAATCCATTTTATTCTTTTTAAACAGATAATAAAATTTAAAGTTTAATATTGAAATGGTTTGAGTCAAATTTATATGAAATGTTTTTGTTGAGAAATAAGTTTGTTGAAAATGTAGACAAGGAAAAAGAGTGTGAAATAAGTTTGACTCACTATAAATTGTTAATATTAGGTCTTTCCATAACAATGTGGTATAAGTTGTTAAGAATTATATGGCTATATTTTCTGAC
This sequence comes from Gastrolobium villosum, assembly GCA_032173675.1. Taxonomy (NCBI): domain Eukaryota; kingdom Viridiplantae; phylum Streptophyta; class Magnoliopsida; order Fabales; family Fabaceae; genus Gastrolobium; species Gastrolobium villosum. The sequence continues at coordinate 87,252 of JAVKPL010013988.1, forward strand.
AATGATTTATTTTTTTTACTTGCCAAAATGAGGAAGATAATTTATAGCGAGTCAAATTTAAAGTTTAAATTAATTAGTTTTTGTTTAAGTAAAATTTAGAATTTAAATTTTAGAAATACAAACCAAACGTTCAAAAATCAGTAAATATTTTATTTTTAAATTAGACTCTCAAAATCCTTTTTATCCTTTAAACCGATATTAAAATTTAAAGTTTAAATTTGTTAATTTTTATTTGAGTCAAATTTAGAATTTAAATTTTAAAAAGACAACCCAAACGTTAAAAAAACAGTAAATATTTTGAAAATACAAACCAAGCTTTCACAAGAAAAAGAAAACATCCATCCCGAGTAAGGAAGAAAATACGCATATGTACTTTCTATTCTATATTGATATATTCACGGGCCTTGATCAAATTCCCCATCAGAGTCTTACATTTCGAACTCAGAAACTGTAAAAACAAGCTAACTAAAATTTCTCTCCGTTGCAGTGTACCAAAACCTTCCAATTCAAGTCGTTAACCCTATTAAATTTCAAAGGCTATATTACAGAACTGAGCTTCCACCATTTCCCATACGCTTTTCCTCTTTCACAGTAATTTTACATGAAATTTTTTCAGCAAGTCGTTCAGAAGACCATCATTGAGGGAGGCTCCTTGGTTTAACTCTTCGAACATGATCAATTCTTCCATCCACGTCCTTTCCACCAATCATATCAACATCCATATCAGGAAGCTCAATGCCACGTAAACTTTCAATAGCTTCATCAATATTATTTGGGCGAAAGACTCCCCACAAGAAATATCCTGCGTTTACTGCTGCAACAGTACCTATGCACACTAATTTATGTCATCTTCGTGAAGACACAAAAAGCACCAATGTTTGAGCCTTAGAATGGAACAAAATGGTATTGGACAATCATCCCTTGTATGGGATCCAATCGATAGAGCTCGAAACAGATTAGTTGGGTAAGCAAAAAAAGAAAAAGCAATTATAAATGTTGATGTTTTGAAACCTGCTCTCCAATTTCAATGTCAACATCACCTTTATTCAAAACTAGTTGAGGGCAATGAACTCACATAAAAAACAAGAAAAATTTGAGAGAGATGAAAAAATAAAAGAGAGAAGAAAGGGATAGGATAGTGTGACACCCAAGTTATATTACACCAATGTGACACCCAGTCAATCTCACCGTTAGATCGCTCATGTTGATCCAACGGTTATATTTATTTTCATCTTTGTATAGTCATGATTTCTCAAATTTAATATTTTATATTTATTCCTATCTTTTTATGGTTATGATTTCCCATATTTAATGCTTTCACTTTAAATTTGGGAAATCATGATCATACAAAGGTAGAAATAAATATAACCGTTGGATCAACATAAGCGATCTAACGGTGAGATTAACTGGGTGTCACATGGGTGTAACATAACTTGGGTGTCACAATATCCTATCCCGAAAAGAAATAAATAAATGAATTAGAAAAGGGTAAAATATTTATCCTTTTAAATGACACAACTTATATCCTTTCACTCTCAAAAAGAGGTGGGACCCACACCTTTATTTTTATTATTTGTCAACTCTCTCTCCTCCTTTACTCTCTCTTAAAATGACACAACCTTACATACACACTTTACCCATTAAAAAAATTCAATATTCATGACTAGGGATTGTAGGTGAGGGGGTTATGAATGTGGCAGAGCAGAGCTAATGCATGAAACTGTTAACGTACCCTTAGAATCCATATTAAGCTCATTTGAGGTGAATATCAACAACTCCACTCCATCAATAAAACTTCTCAACGTTGATTTTTCAGTATTCATAAACTTGAATATGCTATTTAAGCTCTTTCGGGACCTACACTCATTTGAGAACATGAAGTAGCTTAAACAAAAAAGTAATGGTCTGGCACCAAAAAAATCAAAGAAAAAAAAAAAATCAAAATAAGAAGCAAAAGCTGACCTTTCAGCGTTATCTGCCGGAAAGAAATACAATGCAATATCTTGAAGACTGGGACAGTCATTTGGGAATACGTCAGTCAAGACATTCGATGCAGGAATCGGTTCCAGTTGAAGGACTGAGGGCAGTTTACAAGAAAATTTGTATGATTTACTATTAACAATGCATGGAGGTTGGGCCTCAAACCCATCATAAAATTTGCCAGATGCAGCAGCTTGAAGAATTTGGAATCGACCCCTACAAAATGATCAACAGCAAATGAAGTTTCAGGTTTATAAAACTCTAAATTCCACAGAACTAAATGCATAGCTATGAAGCACCGATACGCGTTTTCGATACGTTATTCGATGATACAGGATATCGATTATCGATCGGTGCTTCTTAGATGCATAGCATCAGCAGGTGTCATATGATACTTGCAATTCATTCATCAAGTGATTGACACCCTATGCCATAACCATAGCATCCTGTTCTAGGATATTGCTTAGCAAATGCAAAGATCGGATCCAAGAGAACAACAATAAATTAGAATTGCTTTTATTCTGAAAAGAAAAGAAATAAACAAGATCTTGGCCATGGCCTCTTGACAGAAGTTGTTCTTGGGCAGCCATAGAGTAATAATTCAATAACAAATTCAGCTTCAAAAAAGAAAAAAAGAATGTAAATGTTAATTAATTCCAACTCTTACCAACACGCAAGAGGACAATGGTCCAGTAAAGTCTACCATGGAGTTCGAGAGGATAAAGTCCATGAAAGTATCTTTACTCCATGAAAGAACCATGATTTTATGACGTAGCAGTGAAAAATAGGTCCCTATAGTTTAGAGCAAATGTTAACAGAATCTCAACAATGTTGGCAAGTAGGGACTTATTCAAAAAAATTAGAAGTCCAAGGACCCACATACAAACTTTAAACTTGAGTTACCTATTTGAAAAATTAGTCAAACTCTAAGGACCTACCATAGTAGTTTAACCTACATCCTCTCTCCACATTTGATAACAAAAATATCCATCCAAGTTTTCCAATATGTCTGTATTAGTCATAGGGAATTAGTATTTACCACAGTAAAGGGAGGGATCAATCAGTGGCGGAGCAGGGCTCCCATTGGAGCCCGGGCTGAAAAATTATATGTGTATTTATTTTTCTTAATTTTTGTTAGTTCATATTATAATATATTTAAATTATATTAAATACAAAACATGAGCAGAGAGCATAAAAAAATTTATAATTTTATTAAATTCATTTTGATTTTTTTATATAAGTAGAACACATAACTTAACACAACTTATCCAAATATCTCACCAAATATATTTTAATTTTTTTAGGACCAAATTATAAATTTTACAGTAAAGGGAGGGATCAATACTTTTTTCCAAACATAAATATTCAAAATTAAAGAAAAGATAATAAATATGTACATGAATGTAAACATAAATAGTTTACATGCACCCATGTACATAATCATTTTCTGAGACTGCTTGAAAGATGTCATCCTAAATAGTAAATATATAAAACTGAAAGGAAAAGGTTCATTCTCACTACAGATTGGAATTAGCTGTGCATAACCAAGGGAAATAAAAGGAGAAAAAAAAAAGTTATATGTGACAAGGGAAGAGAGGTACACACCTCCAGGCAGGAATTGAAGAGGGTAAAAATTTACGATAATGCTTGAAGTTTTCCGGGATACGCTGAAGGTCGCTTTTTTCAATATTAGATCTTTTTTGTTCAGCGTCAGCACAAAGGATATCACCTAAAGATAAAAACAGAGCACAAGGAAAGGAAATGAAATAAGAGGTGATAGTTTGAAAACTCACGGGCTGCAAGTGACTAAAATCATATACATACTAAGATACATGTCTAATCTATATATGCATATTGAGATGTTAATACCTAAGTAAATGCAGAAAATAACAGAAGAAAGAATAGACATAATACAAACATTTAAATTATAACAAGAAAAAGTGTCCTGCGTTTTCTTGCTGATAAAGCTTCACAAGGTGCCCCTTCTGCTTTTCTATGTGATGATCATGGTAAAGATTAAATCACATAGTAAAGGCTTTAAACAGAAATCACCAACAAATCTCATGGTAATTTAAACATTTTTTTTTTCAAACTAGTCTTTACATATGGGTTTACTATCACTGATAGTGTAAAATTCCTTTCCTAGGAAGTAAGGATACAACATGGGACATGGATACAATACGACATGGAGATGAAGTGCAGCAAATTTTAGAAATTACAGGACACAATATGGCGAAGGTATGACATAAAATTAGAATAAATTTACCATAAAAGCACAAATCTCTAATTAAAAGAGAGAATCAATATTTTAGACTCATTAGTTCCTAAAGTCTAAAATTTTATCATTTATCAAATTATCATAGTATCTCCATTTGCATTCATATAAAAACTCAAAAAAGTAGAAGTAAAAAATTGCAAAATGTAGTTAAGAGTATCCAAAATGTCAGTGAAGCGTCTGACATGTTGTCACGGATGTAGTGACTATTTTGAAATGTACATGCTTCTTAGTTAATTGCACTATCAGTTTTATAGGATGAAAATTAAATCTACCTCACTAAATGTGTAACATTATTAAAACAATCTAGTCAAGTTATTAAACTTAAAATGTACGAAACTTCTCTTAAATTATATCATACAAATAAAAATGTTCCTAAACAGTGACTCTACGAAACTGAGTTAACTGTTATCAGCAAGCACAAAGATTATGTTTCAAAGCACATGTATCATAAGCTTGAGTTTGTTTGGGTCTATGCATGTTAGAATTGAATCAAAGACAGAAATTCTCACCTTTGGATAATGAGCCAGAAGCACGTTGATCATTCATTGAATTCTTGTGTACTCCACTAATTCTTGGAAGCTTCCCAAGTTCCATAGGTGATACTCGAGGGTTTGATTTCGGTAGGAGGGAAGGAACCTTTGGAATAACATTTTTGGATCCAACAGGATTCTTCTGGGGAGTCCGCAAAGTAGAATTTGCTCTTAATCCGCAAAGTTTAATGACTTCATCCTCAGGAAGGAACTTCACTTTCCCTGTTGGTGGCCTTTTAGAAACATGCAAACCAGAGTCCCGATTCACTTTACATGGTGAAGTTGTATCATTTTTAGATTGGCAAGAAACACAAAGCCAGTATTTAGGAACTTCTGTGACATTATTTCGAGTGCAATAACTGAAATGGGACAGAAATTGCATTGATTCAGAACAAAACTCTATGCAGCCATCATATAGTAAAATCATCGGTCAAAAAGCAAAACCAACAATTCGTCAAGTTATAAGAAAATGTCGGTTCCCAAATTAAATTGCAAATGTGCATTTTTTTTAAGGGATTGCATTTTCTCATGTGACAGATGGTGCGATTTTTTTTTCCTGTCGAGACATGTAAACATTTCCCGCAAGTTTCAAAAAAAAAAAAAACAAACACAAAGCACAGAGTTCCATGGCTGTGCAGGAAAAATGAAAATTTTTATGCAACAGCAGACAATCATTTCCCTTTTTTTAATCCTAACTCATCATGTTTCTTCTTTTATCCCGAAATAAAAGTTCTAGTGCATTTGATAGCAGAATGCGCATATCGTTTACAGAAGAAGCCCTCAGAATTAATTTCTCAAGGTTCTCACCAAAAGTATATGAACCGAAAACCAACATCAAGTAATGATTTTTAGCATTGATAAGGTCTCTTTTAAAGCAATAAACAGAAAGAAAAAAAATAATTATGTCAGAAAAATCAATGCAGGAAAAGAAAGAATATAAGAAGAGAAAAGAAAAAAGGGAGATGATTACACATGTTCCCTAACAAAGTCGCATTCAGAGCAAATAACAATTGCTTCATCATAACCAACATCACCGCATGTATCGCAAGGTTCAACCTGCAAGGAATAATAAAAACACATAAAAATATAAACTACAAACAACAGATAAGTTTCCAAGATTAAGTTTTTAACACAAAAATCTTCAAACCACACCTCTCTTCCCATATCACCAAAACAATGAAACTATGTTCATAGCCAAAAAAAAAAAAAAAAAAAAACTCCCAAAACAGACACCACACACCCAAATGAAAATGAAAAGGAAAAAGAGAAGTTGGAGCCCAGAAATGAACACACTGAAGTCAAAAATGAAAAGGTTTTTAATTTATTTATTTACCGTGAGAAGTTGGCTTGGTTGCTGCATTGTGAGAGTGCTACTCGTTGCTATGGAACTGAAGAGACCTTACTATAGTTGTGTATGTGTGAAGCTTCCTCTCTAAGTTTTCTTTTTCTATTTTTCCTGTTTTGGGTTATGAGAGAAAATGAATTGAAAGATGAAGAAATTCGGAGAAAGTGACATTCAAGCACCTAAATAGGATTAGTAATTGATCACCTTGAACTAGCAATAATGCTGGAAGGGTGATGTATGAAAATAATTATCTAGAGCACAACAACAATTGAGAAAATGTGTAGTAACTTGTTAAATTTTTTTTTTTTTTTTTTTTGGTATAAGTAACTTGTTAATTTATCTCTTATTTATAGAGTTTATATATAGGCTTTTCATTTCCTCCTTTAACATAACATAACAAACTTTCCTACACACACAACATTTGTGGGGCCCACACATTTTAAAACAAAAAAAAAATGGCACGCAAAACGAATCTCTATAACATTACACAATCACTTTTCCTACAACAAAATAAATACAAAACCCTTATATATATAGCGTGGGCCCTTAACCAGAGGTCTCGAATTCGAGTGTTGGTAATGGAAAAAAAGATTTGGGAGAGCCGCCCCGAAAGGGTCCGACATTGCTCGATGGGAATTAGTCTTCGGTTACGGCCGAAAGATACTTTTTGGGGTAATTTTATTTTTGCTAGATTGAAGACACAAAAGTTTTCTTTGCTATGAGTAATCATCTCCATAGAATTAAGGAAGATGGTCTATCTGATTATAAAGGAATCTCCTCCTCTGGAGATGAGGTCACACATTCTTATGCCGATTTTATTGCTTGTTACATTTATGTCCCTTTGAAGTTTATTTGTGTGGCTATTTTATGTGGAGTTGAATCAACTATATGAGAAGTACTCATGAATGGCCTAACTAAGGCAGAATATTTAATGTGGAGTAGAATCATCTATATATTAAGTATCAAATATAAATATTTAGTTTCCGTGGATATTTAGAAATTTAAACAGCATACAGTGAGTACCAAGTAATAATTTTCATCAATCATATATTTGTTTCAGGTTAAATAGTTTTTTAATTGTGATGCAATGCATGAGAAAATCAATTCCTTTTTCCTTCAGTTTTATTGGTGGTTTAGTATTATCAATGAAATTTATTAGCTTCTTTTATATTGAAGCAAATCACAAGTCGTTGAGTGACACGGTTTCAAGTGAAACGGAGAAGGTATATGGAAAAACAACATAAGTAGTGAACTATGGTGCGAACCTTGGTTGTGTTCAGTTATTATCAATATCTTACTTTTTTACATGTTATATTTTTTGGCAACCCCCTTTCCTCCTGTTATAAGTTCGGTGCAATGAACAAATAGAATCCCTTGAAGAAATCTTAATTTTTCATAGGTGCAAGTTTTTTTTTAAGTTTCTCCATAATTTTTGTTAACAAAATTTCCAACTCCTGACTAATAGATACCCCTCCATATGTGGCAGCGCTTGAACTAAATGTGCAATATGTGTTGCCTCGTTAATTCTTTACATAATAGAAGTTTTTAGTTCCCCATGGGTATCTAGGTACACTTAAGTGAATTGCATTTGACTTCCTATAATTTAATGGAGTTATTCAAAAGATTAATTTCTTCGTTTGAGTTATTTGAATGAAATAATAGACCAAACAATCTTTTAGTATTCATTGTCAATGGAGTTGGGCTTGTATTTGAGTTCGTCTATCTTATTATATTTTAGTTATATTTCAGTTCTCCGGTAAGGTATGAAATCGCAGTTGTTGTGATTACGTGTTATGTTTGTTTATGCTTGATATGATGATGGATTGATTGTTGTTGAGATAATATCTGACTGTCTATTGGTAGTTTCTTATGCTTGGAATTAGGAATCCATTGTTTAGAATTGGAACGAATGCCTTAATGCTTTTTTAATGAATTGAGTTTTCAAAGTAATTAGTTTCATTCTTTCTAATTTTCTTCATGTTTGGCAGCTATGCACCTCTGTATCTATCCCCAAGCAAGGTCATAGGAGGCTCTCTTTTGGAAGTAGAAGAACTAAATGCTTGTGAACTAAATGCTTCATTTAATTTTTTTTCAAAATTGGTAATAGCAGCCGCCTATTTGGAGTTTATATCGCCATCAATTTAATGTATATTTATATTACAAGTTTTAAAATTGGGGTTTGCATTTGTCATTTAACATGACATAACAAACTTTCCTACACACAACATTTTGTGGGGCCCGCACTTTTTAAAGAAAAAAGAAAAAAAGAAAATCATGGCACGCAAAACGAATCTTTATAATATTACACAATATTGCTTCAGTTTGAGTAAGCAACTTTTGATTACATGTTTAATTGACTCATTCTTTTAAGCTTGCTATAAGGGTACAATAAATTGGTTTTTCACAAGATGAAGGGAGTGAAGAAACTATCCAACATTCAGAAGAACTTATCACCCCTGAACTGGGTTATGTCAATTCAATATTTTTGAATTTGATTTTAGGTTCTGTAAAGTGATAGGTGCGTCATTAGAGACTTATATGGATTTTGGAATTTTAAGATGAGTTTATTTTATGTGTTCTTGTTGTAGATAATTGTAAATTCTTACTCTTTCTCTCGTTTACACAACCTTGAATCATCCTTATATCTTTTATGAACGTATACAATTACTAACGTATACAATTACTGTGAGGCATACTCCTATGAATGCCTTTGTGCCCTTCATTAGATAAGAGAATATTATATAGATTTTTGTTTTGTCTAATACAACTTCATATTATAGTAAATCGGTTCTAGAGTGTATTTATACTTTTTACTCATTTTAGAAAGTATTAAGCAAGTGCAAGCATGAATATGAACTGTGATTGGTGTGCTATAGTGTTGATTTTGGATAAACTAGTATTTAGTAATTGTTTTCAAAAAAATGTTAAGAGAAAAAAATATAATAAATTGGCTAACAAATTAAGTGATGGGGTCTAATTCCCAAATTATGATATATAAACCTTTCAACTCTTAGATATTGATCGTCTAAAGCTGTTACAAAATGTGACAAATAGTGGACGTTTAAGCCTCCAGGAAGTGCTAAATGTTGTTGGGGTTTATGAGAGACAGAAAGTCAAACATATTGTGAAAGTCTTGAACCTCCAGAGAGTGTAACATTTGTGGGGGTTTGGAACTTTCAAAAAATACTCCAACAAATTGTGGCGTTGCACATAAAAATGCCAGAAAATGTGTTGTGGCGCATGCAAAACTGGGAATTGATGTGAATACCACTAATGTCTTTTGTGGGGGTGAAAGACCGCCACAATTTGCAAATATAATCCCCATAAAATACCTGAATCTTTGTAGTGTTAGTTGTTGTGCACCCAATCTTTTTGCAGTATAATTAGATTAGTTTAGTTTATTCTAAACCTCTGTGCTTGTGAATCTTTGTGGGGCAGGAAATGAAATTGTATAGTTAGGGAACTATGTGATGAAAATGTCAATGTAATGAATAACCTTGTGACCTTTTATCAATGTGATTGCGCAATGCATATTTTAAAGAATTGTATGTTTCTTCTTGGTATTAATTTGCGAGTGTTGTGTACTTCCCAATAGCAGGGTGTGCCATTTTCTAAAAGTTTTTCCAGATTAATTTGCGAGTGTTGCACTCAATTCGTACAAACATTCATTCCACAAAATTATAATTAAGTTAATTATTTTTTGGGGATCACTCTATTATTGGATAAAGTTTTTCGAAGTGAATTTATTTATAAAATACATAGGTAAATGTGCATTTACCATTAGTACATCATGAACTTAACTTACTAAATTTAAGGGTAAATATCATCATTACTTATACACTTTAACAAACACACTTTAAATGTTTTTTTTTTAAGTAATCACTCTCTTTCTGTTAGTCAATCTATATCTTGAGTTCCAAGCTAACTCTTATAATCACCCTCTTACTTTTAGTGAATCTATAACTTGAGTTCCAAGCTAACTCTAATCCATCTATCTTGTTTAAGGGTCTGTTTGATGTGATGTATAAGGCATGATAGTATAAGCTTATACTATACGTTACGACATTTTTAGTTGCTTGTTGTAACCATCGTATAGTATAAGCTTATATAGCATGATCCCTTTATATATCAAAATAATGTATAACTTAATAAGGCCTATGAAGGTAGGATTAGACCTGATAAGGGGTTAATGTATTAACCAATGCAATTCTCAAAAATTAATATATTATTTTAGTATTAGAATATTAAAATAATTTTTTTTTCAATATATAATTTTTTAAAATATTGGAGATTTTTATTTTAATAAAAATTAATATATTTTTTGGACACACTGATCAACATATTTCTATAAAAAGTAATATTATGCCTTATCCGGTATATATATTTTATTAAATGGTTTTATATTTCTTATTCAACATGAGAATTGAATTCTCATGTTGCATAGACAAAAAGCATGTGTGACCTATATCTTAGAAAAAATTATGTGTAGGACCCACGTTGACACGAAAATCGAAGGGAGTGTAGGAAAATTCAAATCCTCATGTTAAATGAGAATTATAAAACCCTTTATTAAAAGGTATTTTTGACAAAAATATTTATTTTTAACCTATCTAGTATTATACAATGTATTACCAAACATTAGATGATATTATCTGATACAATATATTATTATCTTATACAATATCATGCCAAACGCTGAATAGTATTAAAATTTAATCAAGTCTTATACAATCATGCCATATACTATCAGGTCTTATATATACTATTCAGACCTTATCCTATCCCTAAATTCTTATATGGTAAGTAAACCATTTAGCCATCTTCCATTTTGCTCTAAAGATACCTCCACACCCTACATCTAGTGTTTTAAAACCCCGCCCCTGGGTTGACCCAGGTCAACCTGACCCCTCCCCTCTGAGGCCTGAGGTTACAAGTTGGACCTTATACGCACATGGACCCCTCCGACCCCCAAAATCCTGCCGGATTTTTGTGACTCCACGGTCAGAGGGGTCAAAGGGGGTCACTGCATGTTTTTTTTAAAGAAAATTCCATGAAATAACGTCGTTTTATTAAAAATAATAAAATAAAAATGTTTGCAAATCTAAATCTAATTGTTCTCTTCTCTCCCATCGACCTAGACTTGATATCTTGATACTTTGGTATCATTAGAATATGAGTTTTGTGCTTTGGTATATTGATACTTTAATTAGGTTGTGTAATATTGACTTGTGATTGTAATTAGTGAATTATGTTAAATATATTTTAAATCTTTGATGATTGGTGATTAATTTTTTAATATTTTCATATAGGATATATATATTTATATTTTTTAAGGCTTTAATGTTTCTAAAGTGAATGTAGATAAGTTAACTACATTCGCTCCCAAAACGACGTCGTTTTGGGTTGAAAAATTAAAAAATTATAATGAAAAAGACTATTATAACCCTGAAATAAATTATAATTACAAAAATACCTTGATTTCCGCCTCAAAACGACGTCGTTTTGGTCTCACTGTAGATAAGTTATTTACATTGACTGTAGAAAAAATGAACTCATTTTTTAATATATAATACTAGGTCAACGTAATGACCCCGTGATCCCCCGGTTGAATCCATGACCCCGTGCTCCCTGACCTCGGCCGGGTGAATGACCAGACCGAGTTTTTAAACACTGCCTACATCATGTGGTTTCTCGTAATTTCTTTTTAATCATTGAGTAACTATCGTTAGTTTTCAATTTGGAAAAAGTGTTTATCTTTTTAAATGACACAATTTATATCCTTTCACACTCACAAAGAAGTGGGACCCACACATTTTTTTATTGTCAAGTCTCTCTCCTCCTTTATCTATCTCTTTCTCTCTCTTAAAATGACATAACTTTACATCTTTTTTTTTTGGTAAGCTAACTTTACATCCTTTAAAATGACACACATTTTACCCTTTCAATTTTTTAGAGTAATAACTTTATGTAATTCTTTAACATATATAATTTGTTTACACATGAAAATTTTAAGATTTATCTATTTTTTGCTGGTAAGGAAATTTATATAATTTAAATAAAAGATTATTACTTAATTTCCAATTTTATTTTCACACGTTTATCTTTTATTTCTTTCACTTAAATATTGCTACACTTTCACATTCAGATTAATACAAAGAGTCCCCTCCAAAAAAAATAAAAATACAAAGAGAAGAAATAGATAGATCATGATCAGCAGTTGCATTAAGTAGAATATAACACAACCTAATAAAATTTATTCTCTCTCATTCCATTTAAAATTTCTATCTTTTTTCCTAATTTAGAATATGAAATAAATCTAATTTATTAATCTTATTATCATTTTTTCCGCTTCCTAAATAATAAAATAAATTTTTTCTCTACTTTATTAAAAAAAAAAAATCTAAAAAGTAGATTATAATTTTATTATTTTATCTCATTTCACTTCATTCAACCTTTATAAATCCACGCGCGCCCATTGAAAACCCTAAACCAATAGAAGTTGCTGTTACTCGTTAAATGGCGGTTCAGAGCTTCACTTCCAGGGAAGCACAAACTTCGAAGAACGTTTCTCATGGCCATTTCTTTGGTAAGACGTTGATTCTATAGTTAGAGAAGAAGACAGTCTGAACAAGATTATTCATGATTTCTTCACTAATTTTTTTACTGAAGAAGATCACTCCAGACCTTGGGAAGTCACCAATACTTGCTGGCCTGCATTAGAGGAGACTGAGTTGACAACCTTGAAGGATCCTATCTCGGAATTGAGTATCAAGGAAGCTTTCTTCTCCATGAATGCTCTCAAAGCTCCTGGTCCAGATGGCTTCCCAGCTTTTTTCTTCCAAAAAAACTGGGATATTATGAAAAAACAAGTGGTTGATTGTGTGCATCAGATTTGGGAGAAGCCGGATGAGGTGAAGGATCTAAATAAAACCTTTCTGGTTCTCATTCCAAAACTGGAAAAACCAGAAAAGATTAACCAATTTCGCCCGATTGCTTTGTGTTCTGTTCTTTATAAAGGTATCAGCAAGATTATAGTGAGCAAGCTGAAACCCCTTCTCAACAAATTGATTTCTCCTCAACAAGTCAGTTTCGTTCCTAAAAGACAAATCCAGGACAATATTATCATTGCTCAAGAGATGGTTCACTCTATGAATAGAATGAAGGGGAAAAGGGGATTCTTCACAATCAAAATCGACTTAGAGAAAGCCTATGATAGGATGTCTTGGAATTTTATATATAAAGTGTTGTCTGAGATAAACATCCCAGAATCTCTGGTGAATATCATAATGCAGTGCATCACTTCAGCTGAGCTTGAAATCCTCTGGAATGGTTCCAAGGCTGGTAGCATCCTTCCGAGTAGAGGTTTGAGGCAAGGAGATCCAATATCTCCCTACATTTTCGTGCTTTGTATGGAAAAACTGACACACTTGATTTCTGATGCAATTGCAAAGAAAGAGTGGAAGCCAATGGCAGCTGGTAGAGGTGGACCATCCATATCTCATCTCCTCTTCGCTGACGATTTGTTACTCTTTGGAGAAGCCAAAATTGACCAAATCAAGACAGTAATGGAGTGTCTCACAAAGTTTGGGATCATGTCTGGTCAGAAGGTGAGTTACCCAAAATCTAATATCTTCTTCTCCAAAAATGTTCCAATTGATGTTGCTAATGAGATAGTGAAGATTAGTGGTTTTGCTCAAACAAAAAACTTGGGCAGATACCTGGGATACAGAATGAAACATGGCCGGACTAGTAAACTTCACTATGGAGAGATCATGGATAGGGTTAACAATAGGCTCAATGGTTGGAAAAATCAGTGTCTATCTATGGCAGGTAGAGTGACTCTAGCAAAATCGGTCATCTCCACTATCCCTATGTTCCACATGCAAAACAGCTTATTACCTGTGGGTATTTGTGAAGAAATTGAAAAGAAGCAAAGGAATTTCATTTGGGGAGATACTGAGGTTCATAGGAAGCATCATGCAATCGGTTGGGAACACCTTCAACTCCCTAAAAACCAGGGTGGGTTAGGTATTCTCAATCTCCGCATCCAGAATGAAGCTTTCATCCAAAAGTGTGCTTGGAATATGGTTCAGTCTCCATCTCAGCTTTGGGTCCAAGTCTTGCTATCCAAATATGGCAGGAGAAAAGATATGCTAAAAGAGGTAGTTAGTAAACCTTATGATTCTCACTTGTGGAAAAGCATTTGTAAGGTCTGGCCTCAAATGATAAGCAATACTTCTTGGCAAATAGGTAATGGCAAGAAGATTGATTTTTGGAAAGACAATTGGACTGGTCTCAGCCCAAACCTCCTTGCTCATACTCATACCCTTCCTTCTCAAGAGGTCTTGGATTTAAAGATTAGCAACAGTATTTTCCTTTCTGAAGGAGGCTAGAATGAACATTATCTTGTGAACCATTTTGACCTTAATGTGGTGAACAAAATTCTTGCCATTCCTCATCCAGATGATGAAGCCGAGGAGGATAGCATAGCTTGGACTAACTGGAACCCTGGGCATTCCATAGTTAAGCTGGCATACAATAACTTGTTAGATTCTAGCAATTCTTCCCCCATTGACTGTTGGGACCGTATTTGGAAGTGGCAAGGCAAGGAAAGAGTCAAAATGCTTATCTGGAAAATGCTTCATGATAGAATGTTAACAAGAGAGTCAATATCAAAGTGGAGTGGTAGTTCCAATAAGTGCCCTTTCTGCCCTGAAGTGATTGAAGATTGCCTTCATGTGTTTAGAGATTGTTGGAAGGCAAGAAAGTGCTGGTTGTTGCCCATGTTGCACCCTCTTCCACCAAGTTTCCTCACTGTGATTTCTTTTAGAGAGTGGATGATTCTGAATCTCACTTCAAACAACAGCAACCTCAAGGATTGGAGAGACTCTTTCTTTACCACTTGCTACTTTTTGTGGTTATGGAGGAATAAGGAAATTCATGAAGAAGGTTTCCAGCGTCCTGAGGATCCTTCAAAGGCTATTGCTGTAGAAATTGAGGAAAATAGGTTCTGTTTGGCTAAGTTTAAAAAAACATTTTCAGGAACTTCTCACTCTCAACTTCCTACATCGTGGATTAGGCCTGCGGAGGACTTTCTGAAATTAAATGTGGATGGGGCTGTGCAAGGTAATCGGGCAGAGGGATAGGAATGGATTATGGTGTGGCGGTTTCTCAGCCTTCATTGGCTCTTGCATTCCTCTGCATGCTGAACTTTGGGCTCTCCTTTATGGACTTGATTTCGCCTGGAAGCATGGCTGGAGGAAACTAGTGTTGAAAACTGATTCTTCTCGAGCGTTTTGCCTTCTTACCAATCATGGTAATGATACTCGAAAGCTGCCATTGGTAGCTAAGATTCGAGTCTTTTTAATGAAAGAGTGGACTATCTTATTGAATAAAATTCCTAGGAGTAGCAACACTTGTGCGGATTGGATTGCGAAGAAGGCTTTGGATGATTCCTTTGGGCTCAAATCAATCTCCTCCCCTCACAGCGATCTGGTAAATCTTCTTGCTGCTGATCTTTTGGATCCGGGTCTGAATAAGGTGGCTGCTAGGAGAAATACAGGATGATGCTTGTTCCTGGCTTTCTGCTAGTGTTTGATGTTTTGTTTTCTGCTGTTTCTTGTTCTGTTTTTTTCCTTCCTTCTTGTTTGTTTTTCTTTTATTTTGTGGGGGCATTGCCCCTTGCTGCAACCAAAAAAAAAAAAAAAAAAAGAATATGAAATAAATCTAATTTATTAATCTTATTATCATTTTTTCCGCTTCCTAAATAATAAAATAAATTTTTTCTCTACTTTATTAAAAAAAAAATCTAAAAAGTAGATTATAATTTTATTATTTTATCTCATTTCACTTCATTCAACCTTTATAAATCCACGCGCGCCCATTGAAAACCCTAAACCAATAGAAGTTGCTGTTACTCGTTAAATGGCGGTTCAGAGCTTCACTTCCAGGGAAGCACAAACTTCGAAGAACGTTTCTCATGGCCATTTCTTTGGTAAGACGTTGATTCTATGGTGAATCACAATGCATGTTTCTCGCTGCATGGTTTCATTTTTATTAACAATCACAAGTTGCTTTTGAAGGAGGGAAACATTCATATGAACGATTTCTTGATTCTCAGTATTTCAAGTTTTGGAACATAGGATACACAAATTAACCTCCATTACCTTTAGTGTAATAAAGCAACCATTTAGTTCCAATATTTGCGTAGTTGTTAAGTTCAACTTCGGAAGATTAACAGTGTTTGATCCATTTCGGTGATAAATGCCGTGTTTGAACCTTTTTTTAGCTGATAACTTCCTAATTATTTGAAGCTGAAGATGTGTTACTTTGTTGATCAACTTATGTTTGTAGTGAATTTGCTAATTGAGATTCAGTGATGTGATATTATGAACACAAATGCAAAGTGTATGAATGTGCTTGATTTTTCCCAATCACATGTGTAATTAAGAAGTCTAGAAGATGAATTTAAAGATGCTTGTTTGAGTCACGAGTCATGGGATTAGCATAATGTTTGGGGTTTGTTGTTGGATTTTTTTCGTCTGTATGGTGATTAATATATTCACTGTGAAGTTGCTTGAATGAGGTCCAATATTATGGCACTAAGCCCTACAGCCTTGACTTAAATGGTTCATGGAATGGATTGGCTTGGCCTAGTAGGGGTGAAAGTGGGCTGGGCTGGGCCGAGCTTTGCCCTATACAGCCCAAGCCTATGTCAAAGAATTTCAATTTGGCCCGGCCCGATTGCATAGTATGAGTCTAACTGTTAGTTTGTCTTGGCCCATTTATAAAAAACAAATGGCCTGGCCCGATCCGTTGGCCTGTTAATTTTTATCTTCCAAGTAGACCATGAATCAACTCCACAAAATACTCAAATTCTATGTTAAAATAAAATGACAATTTTAACATCCAAACAGAACCATGAATCACAACAATAACTAAAGAAGTCAATCCATACTATGTAAATTAAAATAACTACATGAATACGACACATCATAATGACTACAAGAGTAGCAAAAAACTTATCTTCATCTTTTCTCCCCTGCAAATACAATTCCAAGGTTACATAAGTTGGCAAATAATTTGTAAATGTAGAAAAAAAAAACAAGAATAAAGAATTAAAAAAAAAAAAAAACCAAGATTAAGAAACAAAAAAACCTTTTAATAGATTCACATAGGCAATCTCACGTGTTGAAATGTTGGTTCTTCCTACATAGAATAAGGAGTAACTCTAGTATATAAACAAATGGGCCAGCCTTGGAGGCTCGTGGGCCAGGCTTCATATATAACAATCCGGCCCAATTATGTAATTAAACCTTTACACCAACCCAAGCCCAGCCTGTCAAGTAAAAAGGCCGAGGCAGACCAGGCCACTAATGGGCCGGGCTGTAGGCCCCATGTGGGCCGGCCCGGCCCAGTTTCACCCCCTAGCCTAGAGTTATAACTTATGTCCAAACAAGTAAATGCATATATTAAAATTTAGACAAATACTATATGTGGAGGCTGAGCTCGATTGTGTTATATACTTGGGTTTTGGTTGGGAGAGGTGCAACCCTACAAGGCTACAAGAAAGTTGGGCCTTTTTCTGGGGACGCATATCTTATTTATTTTCATTATACACTTTCTATCTGTCAATGTCCTTTTCATTTCTTCATTCATCCCTCCCAAGCAAAGCCTTATTGTCCCTAGAAAACTAATTGAGTATAAAATTGTTTTTTCTTTTTGAAATCTCTGATTAGAACAAATTTTCTTATGTTGTGAATTTGTTGAAGTATGGAGAGAGTTTGTGTGGGGAGCTGTTGCGGGGGCTTTTGGGGAAAAATGATGCATCCAGTAGATACCATTAAAACACGAATTCAAAGTCAAGCTATTCTAGATGGAATTCAGGTATATGGCAGCCTATAGATAAATTAGACAGTATTTTTGTTCATAATTGTTGATTCACACCCACATTTAAAAGTTACATGCAAGTTGCTATTCATATATAGTTCCATCTAAAATTCTACTTCTTTGGGAATGTTAGAATCAGAAGAGCATATTGCAGATGGTGCGGTCTGTTTGGCAGGCTGATGGATTAAGAGGTATACCATTTTTTTACCATTTTGATTATTTAATATTTTTGCCCCTGCCATGGGAATCTTTTCTGGCTTTTAGTTATGAAATCTCCTCAGGTTGCATAACAATTTGTCCATATTTGGATTAATTTATTTTTCTTTCAAAAAGCTTATAACCAAAATGTTCGAGTGTAAAATAATCAAATCCAAGCATGAATTTAGATAGATGACTGATGACATTAATCTTACACTTATTTTTTCTCAAATTCAAACTTATTCATGAATCTTGTGATATACACTTTGGACCTCAAAGTGATTGATTTAAAACTTTTTAGGCTTTTACAGGGGTGTAATACCTGGTATTACTGGGTCTCTTGCAACTGGTGCAACATATTTTGGTGTCATAGAGTCCACTAAAAAGTGGATTGAGGATTCACATCCTAGCCTTAGGGGCCACTGGGCACATTTCATTGCTGGAGCTGTTGGTAAGCTGATCTAGAGCTTCTAATAGTAATAATTTTATATTTTCTGAGTTGTTGTACATTTTGACTCACTCCACGGGCATGTGTAGGAAAGTAGTTGTAATAATCTGTCTGATCATGCCAATATTTTCCCCCTAATATGTAATGTTTATTGTTTTCCCATCTGATGCACTACCCATTCTATTTTTGTATTTAGTTTAATTATTTCCTCCGTAAGTTGCAATACTTTCTTTGTCTGAGAACTCCTTTTTTGGACATCAATGATTGTCATTGCCCATTCCACTTATTTGCATAATGTCATCCTGCTGTGACTTATTTTGTTCTTGCTTAATTTGAAGCTTTTCTAAGTATGACATCTGTAACCATTTGGGTGTGCAACAAAGGGCTCAAATTATACCTTCTTTTTCTCTATATTTTCAGGAGATACTCTTGGTTCTTTTGTGTATGTTCCATGCGAAGTGATGAAGCAACGCATGCAGGTCCAAGGCACAATTACATCTTGGAGTTCTCTTGCCACAAGGGATGCAATAAAGCCTGGCTCACAAATATATGGTTATTATACTGGAATGTTCCATGCGGGCTGCTCAATATGGAAAACGCAGGGCTTAAAGGGTTTATATGCAGGGTATACACCAGAAACACTTATTTCTTTTGATGATGTAATCTTGTTTTATTTAATTCGCTTATATTAGATGCCCTCTCATTGTTGTTGAAATAACTGCACTGGACAATATATTCCATCCTAGGCACCAATAAGGCATCTTTTTAATGATTTATTTATCTTGTTTCGTATATGGCAATAAGCGTCATAGGAAGGTTTGAGTTTGTGAATATAAAGTGAGCTGTAAAATGAGTCTTATGAGAACATCTGATAATGCTAATTTAAACTTGTGTGTGTATAATACAATTTCCTCAAGACCCATAACCAAAGTTAGTCAAAATTGAGATCCAACTTGGGATTGGGAGGGGAAGGGAAACTTGTGTGATGTAACACGGATCATAAGATCTTAGAATACAAAATTATATTTAAAAACACACACACACACACACACACACACACACACCATCATATAATAATAATATAGATAAAACAAATAACCTTTAAATTACTACTAATGTTTAATTAAACTCTATTCGAAAAAGTATAAGATGTTCACATACAACTCATAAGTCATGAGAAGGTTCCTGGATGCTTCTTTAAGAACAAAAATTTGTTACTAAGAGCTTGACACAAAGAAAGGTAGAAGTAGACCGAAACTTACTTGGGGGAAGGTAGTAAAACAAGACTTAATGGAGTGAGATATAGATTGGCGGATGGTGTGCCTTATGATGGAATGGAGAAAAGCTATTAGCATGGTGGAAGGTTAGATCCGTTGTTATTCTTATGTTCTAGATGGTCCATTTTTAGTCTTTTTCCTCTTCATCTCCCCCCTTCTTTTTCTTTTCCTTTTTCTCTTTTCCCCTTCCCCATCTTCTTCTTCTTCTTTTTTATTTTTTTTACACCCCCATTTATTTTTACTTTTATATTTATTTAGAATATTATTATTATTTTATTTATTTTTATTCCTTTGTACCTTTCATTTTGGTTCATCTACCACCATCTCCAATTAGTTTGGGATAAATGTGTTGTTGATGTTGATGATGATTCTTATTCCATATTTTTCTTGCTTCTACAGATATTTGTCCACACTTGCAAGGGATGTTCCATTTGCTGGCCTAATGGTACTATATAACTGCAGAGTTTTACTAAACTCACTCATCTATAATCTGTTATATTAATTGTTTTTATTTTTATTAAGAAATTTTAAATATTTTTTTGGTACTTTGTTATTTCGGTTGAAAGTTCATTTTCTGATATGACTAAGGCATCTTATGATTTGTCACTGCTAGGTAGGTCTCTGAGCTAAACTTTAAAATGGGATAGGACAATCAGAAATTTTAAGTAAAGAATATATTTATTATTGGACATAGAAATTGGAAAGCATGGACTCATTTATGGTCTTCATAGAGCTAATCTGGAAACTGGTCTTCTGAGCTTTTTTATATTGGCACCTTCTTTTGTGCTGATACTCTTTCCTTTCTGTATTTCCCCTGCCCCACCCAGCTCCTGTTTAAGCCCTAAATAAGTGATTATGTTAATTTTGTTTCTCAAGAGCATTGTACTTAAAAAAACCAAGGAGATTATTTGCAGCAATTGTTCTGAGACTAAACAAATATAATTTTTCATCCTGTTTATTTGGAATCTAAAATAAGAAATAGATAAATTCTGATATGACCTTTGTTTGGATGATATTAGTGTAAGATTTAAGCTCGAATACAAATCATATTGTCTATGATAATTCATTCTTTTTTAAATTCTATGACTTGTAATAAAATCTGTGAATCATTTCATTTCAAATGAATTCTGTTCAATTTTAAAATGAAAATTTTATTCAAACACTAGATACATGTTATATGTATTGGAATCTTGTGTCAGCATGGAAATGATGTAATATGTGGAAAATATGTTTCTAGAAATGAGTTATTTGAGCACTTCAAACAAAAGGCTACAAAGAAAAAACAATGTCCATAGCATTTACGCTTCCTTTTTATTCCATGCTACTAAAAATGGCGGATAATTTGAATGAGGAATTTTATTGCCAGCATAGGCTAGATATGTTTCTGTAGATAGTACCAGCTTTGTAATATTGTCAATCTTATTTGAATTTTAATATTTTTACCTCTTAAGGGAAAAGGGGTAAAAGAAGTTGTTGCATTTTTACTGTTAATTACTCAATTTCAATGAACACACTTGAATATAGATGGCTATTTTAGCGATCACCTTGGTCCTGATTCCAGAAAAATACGGCCAGAAACACGCTTTAATATATGCAATTGTTTTTTCTTTCTATAGGTCATGTTCTATGAAGGTTTGAAAGATGTTACAGAATATGGGAAGCAAAGATGGATGTCTAACCCAAATTGGCATGTTAATAATTCATTTGAGGGACTTGTTTTAGGAGGATTGGCGGGTGGTATGTCATGTGCTTTGGCTCCATCCCTTGCTGCAGTGTTCCTAGTAAAAACTCAGCAAATTGTCCTGTATTATTAATTTGTGTCCACAATAATTAAACAGGTCTCAGCGCATACCTCACCACTCCTTTGGATGTCGTCAAAACAAGACTGCAGGTGCAGGGTTCAACTATGAGGTATCAATGCCTTTAAGTAACTATTCTAAGAAGTTATGGTATGCATGATGTGTACCTGCCGCCAGGATGCTAGTCTTCTTTCTTTATTGATTGTTGTGTGGAACTCATCTGCTTGGGCACATTAGAGAGTTTGATTTTCTAGTATAGAATGGGCATCAACAGAATAATAACTTGGGATTTACCTTGTCTCCCATTTTTTCTTATCATAATCACGAACTTGGTGCCTGGGGATTGGTCGTGTGTCTGATTGACTATGCTAAATTGATGGTAATTTGCTTTCTAACATTGTCTTAGGTACAATGGCTGGTTGGATGCTATTTGCATTACATGGGCTAGGGAAGGCATGAAGGGAATGTTTAGGGGTAGCATCCCTAGGATTACATGGTATATTCCAGCCTCGGCGCTTACATTCATGGCTGTGGAATTTCTCAGAGATCATTTTAATGAAAGAGTGCCCGGCGATAATTTGCGAGATGTTTCCAGATTATCAGTAGACAATAAGAAATCTTCTCTGCAGGAGGTTGTTTAGAAGTTCTGGTGAGTCACATTACTTCCCATCCTGATTTTTGCAAAGATGGGAGGCTGTATCATATCAAAATTCTTAGACATGCTTAATCTACATTAGATCCCCATTGTTGTGAACATGCTACTACTACAAGGGTATTATTTTCAAAATGCAAACGTAAACTTCAAATTTGTCTTGGCCGATTTCTGATTATTCAGTTTGGTTCGTCTGTCAAACTAGTGAGTAGTGAGTGAGAATAATTGTAAATTTGCATGGGGAATAACATTAGATAATAAGTAATGGTATTTATACAAATTTGAGTTTACACACACTTCACATTTTCTCATTTTCTCATTTGAGCCATTGAAGAATATTATGGTTTCAGTTTGAATTTTTGAATGGTCTAAACTCTGCATATATTTTGCATAATTTATGTAACTCGTTTTCCCTTAAGATGGTCCCATTCACACGAGATATATATGTGATATAATAAGTTTCAGCAGTCAAGTTGTTCACTGATTCAATTAAGTTATTGCTAATTAAGAAAATGTATATTTTTATTTAGTTGACTGTATTTAGTGTCAAAAGAAAGTTAGAGAGAGAGAGAGAGAGAGAGAGACAGAGAAAAGATTATATTGCTAGCAGGAAAAAGTAATGAATAGTCCAATTTTTTATGAAGTATATATATATATATATATATATATATATATATATATATATATATATATATATGGGCGATGATTATTTTACACCAGTGTAAGTTACACTCTCAATTTTGTCCGTTGATCTCACTTATATCTAAGGGCTTTATATATGGGTCAGTCCGTTGAAGGTCAGAAAAAAAAAATTATGGGACCTATTTAAAAAATGTGAATTTAAGAGATAATAATTTTTTTATGTAACATAAGAAAAGTAATTCCCATAAAAGAAATACATCGATTGTTTCAAAAAAAAAAATATCCGATTATAATTAATTGATGAATAACTTTCATAGTCCTCAAAACAAGGAATTTATAAGGGTTTTATAAGAGTTATATTGTAGGAAAAGTGATTATGTAATGTTATAGAGATTTGTTTTGCGTGCCGTAATTTCTTTTTTTTTTAAAGTGTGGGTCCCACAAAATGTTGTGTGTGTAGAAAAATTTATTGTGTCATGTTAAATGACAAATGTAAACCCCAATTTATAATGGTTGTGGAGACTGCCAAACTAGAGAGTGGAGACTCCGTGTTCTCCCTTGGCATACTCATGAATTATTACCGTTATTTTCCTCATCATTTTAGCCACACATCTTTTACGTGTTTTGTTTTAGCCATTCAAAAAAGTGTGATGAGAATGTCAAAAGTCTCTTCAAGGATATTTTGCAAAAATTCAAATCTTTTACCTTTAAATTTAAATAACCATTTTTAACTAGTAAAACCGGTAACACTGGATGAGATTTCAAAATTTTGAGTTTGGTGATATGATAACTCCCAATTTAATCCAAAATTTTTAAGTTTACACCTAAAATTTTAAATTGAAGATAATAAAAGATAGGGTATTAAAAAATGAAATAAATTATTTTATCTATATATATTTTTTTATGTCTATCTTATTTATTATTCTTTAAAATTATTAAGTTAGATTTTCAATTAATATTTATCATATTTATTATATTTTAATCTAATGATATTGGAGATGTATATAATCAGGGTATGATATTGTAACAATCAATTAATGTTTCTACCCATCAATTTTACCGTTAGATAAATTATGTTGATCCAATGATTATATTTATTTTCATATTTATATGGTTATAATATCTCATATTTAATGCTAAATATAAAATATTAAAGGGATAGGATATTGTAATAACCAAATAATATTACCATCATATCTTAACCGTTGATTTTCGCAAATAAACGGTTATCATTTATTATGAATTAATAATTAATTAATGAGTTTAATTTAAAAAAAAAGTGGGTGGTGATTGTGGATGAGTATATAAAGGGTCTCATATTGGAGCCATAGTAAAGAATGAACTTTATCTCACTTATTTTTTATCTCAATTCCTACAATTTTAATCGAAGTGGATTTATTTCCATAATACAAAAGCAAAAGTAAACCCTGAACCTCAAGAGTAGCTCCTTAGACTAGAACCCTTGAGAGCTTTTCCAACAATAGAGGATTGCGAGTCTCATGAAGGAAATTCTAGAAGCACGAGCATCATTTGGTCATATTTATTTCCATTTTTATATATCATTATCTCTCATATTTAATGCTAAATATAAAATATTAAAGGGATATGATATTGTAACAACTAAATAATGTTACTATCATATTTTAACCGTTGATTTTCGCAAATAACCGGTTATCATTTATTATGAATTAATAATTAATTAATGAGTTTAATTTCAAAAATGATAACCGTTGGATCAATATAATCGGTGTAATGATTAAATTAATTGGTTGGATTAACATAATGGGTCTAATGATTAAATTGATTGGTAACAAAGTAAACCCTCCGAACCTCAACAGTAGCTCCTTAGACTAGAACCCTTAAGAGCTTTTCCAACAATGGAGGATCGCGAGTCTCGTGAAGGAAAAAAAATTTGTGAAACCCATTTGAAAAATATGAGTGTAGGAGATAATAATTTTTTTATGTAACATAAGAAAAATAATTCCCATAAAAGAAATACATCTGATTGTTTCAAAAAAAATAAAATATCCAATTATAATTAATTGATGAATAACTTTCATAGTCCTCCAAACAAGGAATTTATAATGGTTGTGGAGACTGCCCGTATTCTCCCTTGATAATACTCATGAATTATTACTGTTATTTTCCTTATCATTTTAGCCACACATCTTTTACGTGTTTTGTTTTAGCAATTCGAAAAAGTGTGATGAGAATGTCAAAAGTCACTTCAAGGATATTTTGCAAAAATTCAAATCTTTTACCTTTAAATTTAAATAACCATTTTTAACTAATAAAACCGGTAACACTGGATGAGATTTCGAAATTTTGAGTTTGGTGATATGATACCTCCCAATTTAATCCAAAATTTTCAAGTTTACACCTAAAAATTTAAATTGAAGATAATAAAAGATACTGTATTAAAAAATGAAATAAATTATTTTACCTATATATATTTTTTATGTCTATCTTATTTATTATTTTTTAAAATTATTTAATTAGATTTTCAATTAATATTTATCATTTTTATTATATTTTAATCTAATGATATTGGAATGTATATAATCAGGATATGATATTGTAACAACCAATTAATATTTCCACTAATCAATCTTACCGTTAGATAAATTATACTGATCCAATGATTATATTTATTCCATTTTTATATGGTTATGATCTCTCATCTTTAATGCTAAATATAAAATATTAAAGGGATAGATATTGTAACAACCAAATAATGTTATTATCATATCTTAACCATTGATTTTCGTAAATAAACGGTTATCATTTATTACGAATTAATAATTAATTAATAAGTTTAATTTCAAAAATGATAACCGTTGGATCAATATAATCAATGTAATAATTAAATTAATTGGTTGGATCAACATAAGAGGGAGAATATTCTTACTACCAAAATTTTCTACTACTAATTTACTACCTATTTAATCACCATTGAATCAAAGAGAGAGAATGTTAAAAAGTTTTTGAAAATAGTGAAAATGTTAATCCAATGGTGATTAGATAGGTAGTAAGTTGGTAATAGAAAATTTTGGTAATAAGAATATCCCTCCTCTCAACATAATAGGTCTAATGATTAAATTGATTGGTAATAATGTTTACGGTTACACTATTTCCTATATATTTCCTATAACTAAATGAGAAAACCTAACAAACTAAACCCTGAACCTAACAAACTAAACCCTTGAGAGCTTTTCCTTTTCCAACCATGGAGGATTGTGAAGGAGATTTCAGAAGCACGAGCATCATGGCTCGCCTCAAAAACTCTCTCCTCTCTAAACTCACCGAACTCAATCCGTCTCTCTCGATCGACAACCACCATTCTTCCTTCATACAAAATCGCCTCCAACAGCTATTCCATACCTTCAAAACCCCCACTCACCCCCCTTATGCCTCGGTATCACACGCGCTCTTTCTCTTCAATCTTCATAACCAATTTCATGATTTTTTTGTTTGTTTTGTCTAATGCCGTGTGTTTACATTACTTGTTTTTTTATTTTGTGTGCGAAGATGATACGTCGGGCGATAACGGAGTTGAACGAAGGAACGGGGTCGAGTGTGGAGGAAATAACGGAATTCATTAGAAGGGAATATGAGAATTTGCCGTGGGCTCATGTGAGGATTCTTGGTATTCATCTGAGGAAGCTTTGCCATGAAAGGGAGCTTGCGCGTACTGATAGTGCGAGGTACGTGGTTCTGTTTGATGGTGATGACGGAATGGGTGATGGAGAACAGATAGAACAATGTAAGGGTAGCAAGAAGAGGGAGAGAGGCAAGATGATGGAAGAGGAAGGAATTAAGAAACACATTAAAGAGTTAGATGGTGGTAGCACCAATGAGCCAAATGGGGTGGTAGAATGGACACAAGAACATGGGGAAGAAGAAGAAGAAGAAGAGGGTTTCCAAAAAAAAAAAAAAAGAAGAAGAAGAAGAGGAGTCACAAATTCAGGTAATCAATTCTGTCAAAATGCAGAAATTTTGTCTAATCTTTGACATGGACTCAGTTATGATATTAGCAAATGACTCAAGTTAATTTACTCTCACATGTGCATTACTTCTTCATGCTGAAAGTTCGACAAATTTTTTTTTAACCTAAAAAAAAAAGTTCGACAAAACTTTATTGGCATTGCAAGCTTTCCTATTTATTTGTTCCCTTTTTTAATTTTTTTTCCAATTTTGAATAAAGGACAGTTTAATACTATAAAAAGCACTTGTTAGTAGAAGTGTCAGATCCATTATTTGTGTCTATTTTTGTCATACATTTGCAAGAGGTTGATTCCTTGTGACATCTAAGTCATGTCGCGACAACTCAATGTGCTAAGATCCCCACTTTTTCAATTTTCAATATAAAGAATTTTCTATGCTTTACTCAACCTGACAAACTATATTTATTACAAGCTAGCTTGCTTACATCATAAACCTTTCAAAAAAGCTTGAAAAAAATCCTCTAAAACAAGCTTTATGCCTTGATTCCTTTCGTGGTAATGGACCCCATTAATTGTTTCTTTCACTCCCCCCTTTTGACCTCATTGGAGTCATCTGTCATACCATTTTATTAAATTATTTCTAGAAATGTAAGTGCATACCCTTTATACCTTTGATTTGAATGTGGATATGCATATATGATCTAAGATTTGTTGTCAAAAACAGGAGTCCATACTGCATATGGAAACGATTCCTTCCTCCCAGTCGACAGTGTTGAACCTTCCTGTTGATTCTGAGCAGCCATTGATGGTTCCTATTTCAGAAGGGTTGCCACAATGCAAACCAGCAGCAGGGATAGGATTATCACTAACTCACTTGCAATTGCAAGTGTCATGTCATGGGCCTTCTGAAAGTAGTTTGGATTCAGCAGCCAAAACGTCATCTTCATTATCTTCTTTGAATTCTCAGAAACGCAAGCAAGATGAGTACCCGATGCCTGGGGATCCTGAGCAGCAGCCTCTAAAGCTTCAATGCAGAGGGAGGCCTCCTAAGTCTAAGATAGTTGCAGACTATCAAGGGGATTCATTGTTGCCCTCAGGTGATGCTTTTGTTACTGGGCAAAATCCAAATGTAAACAAAATTGACAAATGGTGGCTGTCACGACCCCAAGGTCGAGGAAGGAAATCTGAACTAGATAGAAATGAGCACAGTGTACAGCCACAGGAGCAAGCTCAAGGTCTGCTGAGGTCTCCTTATTCAGGCCAAAAAGAAACAATTTATTCATCCCAGCCAACAACATGGAATTCTCCAATTAATGTAACTCACAATTTCAGGCAGCAGTTGGCGGTTCCTACTTTAGAAGGGTACAAATTATACCTTCTTTTTCTCTATATTTTCAGGAGATACTCTTGGTTCTTTTGTGTATGTTCCATGCGAAGTGATGAAGCAACGCATGCAGGTCCAAGGCACAATTACATCTTGGAGTTCTCTTGCCACAAGGGATGCAATAAAGCCTGGCTCACAAATATATGGTTATTATACTGGAATGTTCCATGCGGGCTGCTCAATATGGAAAACGCAGGGCTTAAAGGGTTTATATGCAGGGTATACACCAGAAACACTTATTTCTTTTGATGATGTAATCTTGTTTTATTTAATTCGCTTATATTAGATGCCCTCTCATTGTTGTTGAAATAACTGCACTGGACAATATACTCCATCCTAGGCACCAATAAGGCATCTTTTTAATGATTTATTTATCTTGTTTCGTATATGGCAATAAGCGTCATAGGAAGGTTTGAGTTTGTGAATATAAAGTGAGCTGTAAAATGAGTCTTATGAGAACATCTGATAATGCTAATTTAAACTTGTGTGTGTATAATACAATTTCCTCAAGACCCATAACCAAAGTTAGTCAAAATTGAGATCCAACTTGGGATTGGGGAAGGGAAACTTGTGTGATGTAACACGGATCATAAGATCTTAGAATACAAAATTATATTTAAAAACACACACACACACACACACCATCATATAATAATAATATAGATAAAACAAATAACCTTTAAATTACTACTAATGTTTAATTAAACTCTATTCGAAAAAGTATAAGATGTTCACATACAACTCATAAGTCATGAGAAGGTTCCTGGATGCTTCTTTAAGAACAAAAATTTGTTACTAAGAGCTTGACACAAAGAAAGGTAGAAGGAGACCGAAACTTACTTGGGGGAAGGTAGTAAAACAAGACTTAATGGAGTGAGATATAGATTGGCGGATGGTGTGCCTTATGATGGAATGGAGAAAAGCTATTAGCATGGCGGAAGGTTAGATCCGTTGTTATTCTTATGTTCTAGATGGTCCATTTTTAGTCTTTTTCCTCTTCATCTCCCCCCTTCTTTTTCTTTTCCTTTTTCTCTTTTCCCCTTCCCCATCTTCTTCTTCTTCTTTTTTATTTTTTTTACACCCCCATTTATTTTTACTTTTATATTTATTTAGAATATTATTATTATTTTATTTATTTTTATTCCTTTGTACCTTTCATTTTGGTTCATCTACCACCATCTCCAATTAGTTTGGGATAAATGTGTTGTTGATGTTGATGATGATTCTTATTCCATATTTTTCTTGCTTCTACAGATATTTGTCCACACTTGCAAGGGATGTTCCATTTGCTGGCCTAATGGTACTATATAACTGCAGAGTTTTACTAAACTCACTCATCTATAATCTGTTATATTAATTGTTTTTATTTTTATTAAGAAATTTTAAATATTTTTTTGGTACTTTGTTATTTCGGTTGAAAGTTCATTTTCTGGTATGACTAAGGCATCTTATGATTTGTCACTGCTAGGTAGGTCTCTGAGCTAAACTTTAAAATGGGATAGGACAATCAGAAATTTTAAGTAAAGAATATATTTATTATTGGACATAGAAATTGGAAAGCATGGACTCATTTATGGTCTTCATAGAGCTAATCTGGAAACTGGTCTTCTGAGCTTTTTTATATTGGCACCTTCTTTTGTGCTGATACTCTTTCCCTTCTGTATTTCCCCTGCCCCACCCAGCTCCTGTTTAAGCCCTAAATAAGTGATTATGTTAATTTTGTTTCTCAAGAGCATTGTACTTAAAAAAACCAAGGAGATTATTTGCAGCAATTGTTCTGAGACTAAACAAATATAATTTTTCATCCTGTTTATTTGGAATCTAAAATAAGAGATAGATAAATTCTGATATGACCTTTGTTTGGATGATATTAGTGTAAGATTTAAGCTCGAATACAAATCATATTGTCTATGATAATTCATTCTTTTTTAAATTCTATGACTTGTAATAAAATCTGTGAATCATTTCATTTCAAATGAATTCTGTTCAATTTTAAAATGAAAATTTTATTCAAACACTAGATACATGTTATATGTATTGGAATCTTGTGTCAGCATGGAAATGATGTAATATGTGGAAAATATGTTTCTAGAAATGAGTTATTTGAGCACTTCAAACAAAAGGCTACAAAGAAAAAACAATGTCCATAGCATTTACGCTTCCTTTTTATTCCATGCTACTAAAAATGGCGGATAATTTGAATGAGGAATTTTATTGCCAGCGTAGGCTAGATATGTTTCTGTAGATAGTACCAGCTTTGTAATATTGTCAATCTTATTTGAATTTTAATATTTTTACCTCTTAAGGGAAAAGGGGTAAAAGAAGTTGTTGCATTTTTACTGTTAATTACTCAATTTCAATGAACACACTTGAATATAGATGGCTATTTTAGCGATCACCTTGGTCCTGATTCCAGAAAAATACGGCCAGAAACACGCTTTAATATATGCAATTGTTTTTTCTTTCTATAGGTCATGTTCTATGAAGGTTTGAAAGATGTTACAGAATATGGGAAGCAAAGATGGATGTCTAACCCAAATTGGCATGTTAATAATTCATTTGAGGGACTTGTTTTAGGAGGATTGGCGGGTGGTATGTCATGTGCTTTGGCTCCATCCCTTGCTGCAGTGTTCCTAGTAAAAACTCAGCAAATTGTCCTGTATTATTAATTTGTGTCCACAATAATTA
Source organism: Gastrolobium villosum (assembly GCA_032173675.1). Lineage (NCBI taxonomy): Eukaryota > Viridiplantae > Streptophyta > Magnoliopsida > Fabales > Fabaceae > Gastrolobium > Gastrolobium villosum. The sequence goes on from JAVKPL010013988.1 coordinate 118,306, forward strand.
AACAGGTCTCAGCGCATACCTCACCACTCCTTTGGATGTCGTCAAAACAAGACTGCAGGTGCAGGGTTCAACTATGAGGTATCAATGCCTTTAAGTAACTATTCTAATAAGTTATGGTATGCATGATGTGTACCTGCCGCCAGGATGCTAGTCTTCTTTCTTTATTGATTGTTGTGTGGAACTCATCTGCTTGGGCACATTAGAGAGTTTGATTTTCTAGTATAGAATGGGCATCAACAGAATAATAACTTGGGATTTACCTTGTCTCCCATTTTTTCTTATCATAATCACGAACTTGGTGCCTGGGGATTGGTCGTGTGTCTGATTGACTATGCTAAATTGATGGTAATTTGCTTTCTAACATTGTCTTAGGTACAATGGCTGGTTGGATGCTATTTGCATTACATGGGCTAGGGAAGGCATGAAGGGAATGTTTAGGGGTAGCATCCCTAGGATTACATGGTATATTCCAGCCTCGGCGCTTACATTCATGGCTGTGGAATTTCTCAGAGATCATTTTAATGAAAGAGTGCCCGGCGATAATTTGCGAGATGTTTCCAGATTATCAGTAGACAATAAGAAATCTTCTCTGCAGGAGGTTGTTTAGAAGTTCTGGTGAGTCACATTACTTCCCATCCTGATTTTTGCAAAGATGGGAGGCTGTATCATATCAAAATTCTTAGACATGCTTAATCTACATTAGATCCCCATTGTTGTGAACATGCTACTACTACAAGGGTATTATTTTCAAAATGCAAACGTAAACTTCAAATTTGTCTTGGCCGATTTCTGATTATTCAGTTTGGTTCGTCTGTCAAACTAGTGAGTAGTGAGTGAGAATAATTGTAAATTTGCATGGGGAATAACATTAGATAATAAGTAATGGTATTTATACAAATTTGAGTTTACACACACTTCACATTTTCTCATTTTCTCATTTGAGCCATTGAAGAATATTATGGTTTCAGTTTGAATTTTTGAATGGTCTAAACTCTGCATATATTTTGCATAATTTATGTAACTCGTTTTCCCTTAAGATGGTCCCATTCACACGAGATATATATGTGATATAATAAGTTTCAGCAGTCAAGTTGTTCACTGATTCAATTAAGTTATTGCTAATTAAGAAAATGTATATTTTTATTTAGTTGACTGTATTTAGTGTCAAAAGAAAGTTAGAGAGAGAGAGAGAGAGAGACAGAGAAAAGATTATATTGCTAGCAGGAAAAAGTAATGAATAGTCCAATTTTTTATGAAGTAATATATATATATATATATATATATATATATATATATATATATATATATGGGCGATGATTATTTTACACCAGTGTAAGTTACACTCTCAATCTTGTCCGTTGATCTCACTTATATCTAAGGGCTTTATATATGGGTCAGTCCGTTGATCTCACTTATATTTAAGGGCTTTAATTTTTTAGTGATGTGAGCCATTGGATACAAGTGGATCAATGGTTAAGATTGAGTGTAAGACCCCTAAACTCTTACACCGGTGTAAGAATATCCTGCTATATATATATATATATATATATATATATATATATATATATATATATATATATATATATATATATGGACATATATATATATACACACACACCAGTGTAAGTTACATCTCAATCTTGACCATTGAATCCACTTATATTTAAGGGCTCTAATTTTTTAGTAATGTGAGCCATTGGATATAAGTGGATCAATGCTCAAGAAGTCTTACACTCAATTTTGAGCATTGATCCACTTGTATCCAATAGCTCACATTACTAAAAAATTAGAGCCCTTAAATATAAGTGGGTTCAACAAGATTGAATCTTATGTTATAGAGATAAAAAGCATGTGAGACCTATATGTTAGAAAAAATTATTAGAATAGTTACTTAAAGGCATTGATACCTCATAGTTGAACCCTGCACCTGCAGTCTTGTTTTGACGACATCCAAAGGAGTGGTGAGGTATGCGCTGAGACCTGTTTAATTATTGTGGACACAAATTAATAATACAGGACAATTTGCTGAGTTTTTACTAGGAACACTGCAGCAAGGGATGGAGCCAAAGCACATGACATACCACCCGCCAATCCTCCTAAAACAAGTCCCTCAAATGAATTATTAACATGCCAATTTGGGTTAGACATCCATCTTTGCTTCCCATATTCTGTAACATCTTTCAAACCTTCATAGAACATGACCTACAGAAAGAAAAAACAATTGCATATATTAAAGCGTGTTTCTGGCCGTATTTTTCTGGAATCAGGACCAAGGTGATCGCTAAAATAGCCATCTATATTCAAGTGTGTTCATTGAAATTGAGTAATTAACAGTAAAAATGCAACAACTTCTTTTACCCCTTTTCCCTTAAGAGGTAAAAATATTAAAATTCAAATAAGATTGACAATATTACAAAGCTGGTACTATCTACAGAAACATATCTAGCCTATGCTGGCAATAAAATTCCTCATTCAAATTATCCGCCATTTCTAGTAGCATGGAATAAAAAGGAAGCGTAAATGCTATGGACATTGTTTTTTCTTTGTAGCCTTTTGTTTGAAGTGCTCAAATAACTCATTTCTAGAAACATATTTT
>JAVKPL010013989.1:0-11987 GCA_032173675.1 Gastrolobium villosum
CCATACAAAGCTTCGTACGGTGCCATTTGAATACTGGAATGGTAACTGTTGTTGTAAGCAAATTCAATCAAAGAAAGATAATTATCCCAGCTGCCTCCTAACTCCAGAACACACGCTCGTAACATGTCCTCTAATGCTTGAATGGTGCGTTCCGTCCGTCCATCGGTCTGCGGATGGTAAGCAGTACTCAACCTCAAATGGGTCCCTAATGCTCTTTGAAAAGATTCCCAGAACTTAGATGTAAACTTGGGATCACGATCACTGACAATACTCGTAGGAACTCCGTGCAGCTTCACAATCTCCTGCAGGTAAATCCTGGCAAGTCTCTCTGTATTATATGTGGTTCTAACACGCAAGAAATGAGCTGACTTCGTTAGTCGATCAACAATCACCCAGATAGCATCATATCCTTCTCGCGTCCGAGGAAGTCCAACTACAAAATCCATCGCGATACTGTCCCACTTCCATTCGGGAATCTCCAAAGGTTGAAGAAGTCCCGACGGTTTCTGATGTTCGTACTTCACCTTCTGACAAGTTAAGCATCGAGATACATACTCAGCAATATCACGCTTCATACCCGGCCACCAAAACGAGGTCTTCAAATCATGGTACATCTTCGTGGATCCAGGATGAACTGCATACTTACCCTTGTGAGCTTCCTGCAAAACTTCTTGCTTCAACTCTTCATTCGGCACAACTAACCGACCTTGAAATCTCCAGATATCATTCTCGTCCTTTACTACCTCTTGGTTACCAACCAACTCGCGGACTAACTCTTCATCTTTCTGAGCCTCCTTAATTCTACTTATCAATTCATTCTCCACCTTTATACTTCCCAATCTTATGCTATGCCCTCTCTCATCTACAGATAAGTTCAAATCTCGAAAGGCCTCAAACAATATTAGTTCTTCCATCATCAGAGTTGCAGTGTGCAGTGTCTTCCTACTCAGGGCGTCAGCTACCACGTTTGCCTTTCCTGGGTGGTATTTAAGTTCAAAAACGTAGTCCTTCAGAAATTCCATCCACCGTCGTTGCCGCATATTCAGCTCCTTCTGGTCGAACAAATACTTCAAACTCTTATGATCGCTGAACACGTCAAACTGCGAACCATACAAGTGGTGCCTCCAGATTTTAAGTGCGAACACTATAGCTGCTAACTCCAAATCGTGCGTAGGATAATTTTCTTCGTGAGGCTTAAGTTGTCGAGATGCATAAGCTACCACCATACGATCCTGCATCAACACGCATCCAAGTCCTTTCAGCGACGCATCACAGTATACTTCGAACTTTCGGGTAGGATCCGGAATCGTGAGTACGGGAGCACTCGTTAATCTGCTCTTTAGTTCCATGAAACATTCTTCACAAGCTTCGGTCCACTCAAAAGGCTTATCCTTCCGAGTGAGACGTGTAAGAGGTTGCACTATCTGAGAGAAATTCTGGATAAACCTTCGATAATATCCAGCAAGACCTAAGAAACTTCTTACTTCGGTGACAGTCTTGGGTCGTTCCCAATTCATAACAGCTTCAACTTGCTAGGGTCTACCGCGATACCTTCTGATGAAATGACATGGCCCAGAAACTGGACCTCTTTAAGCCAAAACTCGCACTTCGACCACTTCGCGTACAACTGCTTCTCTTTCAATATTTGCAAGATGATCCTCAAATGTTCCGCATGCAGCTCTTCATTAGCTGAGTAAATCAGGATGTCGTCGATAAACACAATAACAAACTGATCAAGAAATGGGCGGAAAATGCGGTTCATGTAGTCCATGAATACCGCTGGAGCATTTGTAAGTCCGAATGGGATCACCTGATATTCGTAGTGCCCATAACGAGTCCTAAAAGCGGTTTTCGGAATATCCTCCGGTTTGACCCGGATCTGATGGTATCCCGATCGTAAATCTATCTTGGAAAAGACTCGGGCTCCTCTCAGCTGGTCCATCAAATCGTCGATCCTCGGTAGCGGATACTTATTCTTCACCGTAACTTTGTTCTGCTGACGGTGATCTACACACAGACGCAGACTTCCATCCTTCTTCTTAATCAAGATGGCTGGAGCACCCCATGGAGAGGCACTCGGTCTGATGAATTCCTTTGCCAACAGTTCTTCTATCTGCTTCTTCAACTCGCGAAGTTCCAAAAGCGCCATACGATACGGAGCAATGGAGATTGGTCCAACTCCAGGAACAAGTTCGATAGAAAATTCTATTTCCCTATGAGGAGGCAATCGAGGTATTTCATCCGGGAATACCTCCTCGAATTCTCTAACTACAGGTACATTCTGAATTTGATTGTCAACCGAGGTCCCAGCCTCGATCGACAAAAGATACCCTGCTGCTCCCTTGCGGAGCTCTTTTCTAATTTGCAATAACGAAATGAGAGAGGAAGGTTGAAAATTACCATCTTTCGCATCCAGTGCGAACACCCGTGCTTGCGTAGGCTGCGGATTAGCGTTCCGGGGGCATTCGTAAGCGAAATGTCCTTGCTGGCCACATCTGAAACATGCATTGTTGTTCTTGCGACAAACTCCAAAGTGATTCTTTCCACATGTAGCACAAACAGTCGCACCCTGCCGTCCAGTTGACGATTGACCAACAGTATTGCTTCTCTTAAAATTTCCAGGCCGCGCCTGCAATTGCGAACCTCTGCCTCGACCCCTACCAGGTGTCGTCCTGAAGAACCTGCCTGAGAGATAGCAGTTCCGTGTGCTTCCTTCTTCTCATTGCTTTAGGAAAATACTTATCCAAAAATACTTGTCTGAATACGGCCCACGTCAGTTCAACGTCCTGAGCTCTCAGCAGAGCTCTCGCACCAGTCCACCATGTTAAGGCTTCTCCCATCAGCTGGTACGATGCGTAATCGGTCTTCTGCACTTCCGGGCATGCCATGCGTTCGAAAATATGCTCAATCATCTGCAACCACTTCGCTGCAGCCTCAGGGTTGTCTTCACCCTCAAAGGTAGGTGGTTGGAAGTTGCGGAAGTCTTTCAACCTCCGACGGGCAATTTCTTCTGCATTGTCATGCAGTGGGGGTTGGTTCTGATTCTGTTGCCTATGGTCGCGCCATTCTTGGCTCATATTCTGAATAAACGTTGCCAGTCCCCCAATAGTAGTGATAAGATCTTCTTCAGCATCGCCAGACCTTCCCCGAGTTGAACCGCGACCACCTGCCATGATTCTGCTCTCACAATATCATGAAATGAGTTGATCAGGCTCACCGCAAGTTATTCATGGCAGCAGTCCCAAGTAGGCACTCGAGTTCAATTCGGACAAGTTAGCTATGCATCCGTGTCTTATCACAGAACGGTCCTAACAATCTAACTACCCTAGTCTCAAACACCTAAACTATAGCACATTTAGACAGTCAATCAGCAGATAAACACAATCAACAATCAATTCAATCAATCACAAGCAAATCCATGGACCAAACTGCTCTGATACCAATTAGTGTAACGCCCTCCCTTGTATGCATCCAAGAGAGTCGTTTGCTAAGCGGAATTAGAGTCGTTACGTCACATAAGCTAACAAAGATTCTTATTCTAAGTACAAACCCGTAAGACATTTAGAAGTTCTTATCACATCTGTTTGGACGATAAAAAATGTTTCAAGTGATTTTGAAAGAGCACGTTTGGGGCTTCGCGTGCATATAAAATAATAGTAAATCGGAGTTCGTTTGCTCATAAAAACACCACCCGTAAGGTGCACTGTAAAAATTTCAGCACTTAAGTCTTTCAAAAAAAATTCCTTTCACAAACGTTTTCCAAAATAGCCGCTGTTCATAAAAGTTCAAGATAAAATAAAGATGATAAAGTCTACAGTCATCCAAGAGTACCAAAACATTAAACATTACAGTCATCCAATCAATCAAACAGCAACAGTGATAATCCATGCATCAGCAAGCAACAGCAAAACATCACTCCTTCAAATGCTTTTACGTCCTCCTGCCATTTTGGAAAAATAGCAGCCCCGAAGGGGTGAGAAAAATCCCAGTAGTGTGGCAACAAAACCAGTAATATAACAGTATTAACTAGGCACAAAATCATAAACAGTCACTTCAACATATCCTTGTTCCTTTTCCTTTTTCCTTTTCATCATATTCATATATATAGCGCATATAACGCCTTTCCTTTTCATCATATTCATATATTGCGTATATAACGCCTTTCCTTTGCGCTTTTAGCACCGTCGTGCGCGCACTTCACAGTGGAATCAAATATCCCTTGGCACCTGAGCTCCATGTGGATTCCAACTGTGGGCCTATGCGGACTGATGCCAAGTGTCCCATACCCCGGTACCTTGGGGATGCCTATATGATGCTTGCTCAAACACATGGTCCTGTACATAACTATTCTAAAACAAGGCCTATATGATCTTGATACATGCATGTCATGCTATGCTTTCACACACAAAGCGTAAAAATGCGGTATGATGTAAGGTGCATGCATATATACCTTTCATATAGCCATCACGGCACATATACTTTTCATATGCGTTATGCTGCCACATAACGTCTTTACCTCATAATCATATAGCCATCACGGCACATTTTTGGCAGTTTCCTTTCATCATAATGGAACATAATACTTTTACGGAATATGGAGCATCATGTCACAATTTTATACCAGTAGTCAATAGTCACATTAGGTAATATCGCCTGACACTTACCTTGTGTGCCTTAAACAATACCAAACCGCAGCGAAGTATCTCACTTCTTATGCACACCTAAATCAATTACAACCAATCATTTACAGCGGCGATTTATAGCAGAAACAGTGGGCATACAGCAGCGTTTTACAGTGGAAAACAGTGAGCATACAGCAGTGTTTTACAGCAGAAAAACAGTGAGCATACAGCAGCATTTTTACAGCAGAAAACAGTGACGTTTGTGCTTAAAACAGTGAGCAGAAACAGTGAGTTGTTCTTTAAGACAGTGAGCAGAAAACAGTGACGTTTTGCTTAAAAACAGTGGACAGAAACAGTGACGTTTTACAGCAGAAAAACAGTAACACCTTACAGCAGAAACAGTGACCATTTTAAAACAGAAACAGTGACATTTTGGACCTCAAAACAGTGGCAGAACAGTGGCATTTGAATGTTAAAACAGTGACATAGTCAATGGCATTTGAACCTCAAAACAGTGGCATAAGTAGTGTTATTTGTGCATCAAAACAGTGGCATGAATGGTAACATTTAAGCATTAAAACAGTGACATTAGTGGTGATATTTGCACATCAAAAACAGTGGCAAAGGGAGTGGTTTTTGAACATTAAAACAGTGGCATGAATGATACATTTGAACATCCAAAACAGTGATATAAATCATGATTTTTAGACATTAAAACAGTGGCATAAATAGTGATTCTTGATCATCAAAACAGTGGCAAAATGGGAGTATTTAGACACCAATACATTGGCATAGAGGGTAGTGTTTGGACATCAAGATGGTGGTTATTTTATGCAGAAACAGTGGCTCATTAAGTACTAAAACAGTGAGTGTTTTTGGTGCAAAACAGTGACATATGTGGCATTAAAACAGTGAGCATTTTATGCAGAAACAGTGGCATGTGAAGCACTAAAACAGTGAGCATTTTATACAAAAACAGTGGCACATTATGTACTAAAACAGTGAGCATTTTATGCAGAAACAGTGAGTGTTGTGTGCAGAAACAGTGGCATCAAAATGGTGAGCTTGTCCAACCGAAACAGTGGTATATGCATCCTCAAAACAGTGGCACTTTAATACAAAACAGTGGCATCAAGATGGTGCTCTTGTAAAACTGAAACAGTGGCATATGCATACAAAAACAGTGGCATATATATTCCTCAAAACAGTGGCATATTCATACAAAAACAGTGGCATATATCTTAAGCATGACCATGAGACTTTCATGCATACAAATCCTCATAAAATAGCTCCATCCTTATTCCTTTACCATACTCATTCAAGAATCCAAAACATATTCAAATAGACATTCAAGAACACACATGATTACACACCATGAAGAGGTCTAAGTTCTAGGCTTACCTCTTGAAGCACACACTTCTTGTTCACACACCACACCTTTCTAGTTCTACCAACAACAAGTCCACACTTCCTAGGAGATGATCTATGCGCATAAATGGTGAGGAGGAACAAACTTGGACAGCTTCAAGGTTGAGGACAAGGCTGGACAGTGAGGGAAGGTGAGTTGTCTTAGCAAAGTTTTTCTTTCTCCAAAGGTTCCTACACTACACGGTTTTGAGGGGGGAATGGAAGAGGGGAAGAAGTTGGCTGCACTTTGTAATGGGGACAGCCCTCTTGGGCGCATATCTTAAAGAGAAGTGAGGAGAGGTTGTCATGATGATGCATCATGAAAATTCTGGTTTCTTGTAAGAGTGGGACTGCACAATAGGTTTGAACAAGCAAGAGTTTGCTTCTTAGTTACTCTATGCACATGCAAGGAGGTGAGGGAGATATGTTCAGATCTGAATGAGTGCTATTAAGTCAGAATTTTTCACACAAATGACCAAACCATGCGCACAAGGTGGAGTGGAGGGAGGTGTCATCAAGAGCACATGCTAGGAGGTTCACCAAGTCAACAAGCAAGACAGCTTTGTGGCAGCCTAAAATCTGAATGGGAGCTGCCCTTGTGCGCATGTGATGAGGAAGATGCAGCCCCAAAGTCCTTCTTTGGTTGCATGAGGAAGCAAGGACAGATTTGGCTCATGATGGACTGCCAAAAGCATGCAAAAATCTGCACATTTCAGCCTCATGATGGAAGGTGTAAGGTGGTTCTCCAAGTCAACACTCAAAGGCAGATTTTGTGTCATAGAAAAATCTGATTCTAACCCTCTCCATGTGCGCCTAAATGAGGAGAGATGCAGCCCAAATTGATGCTAAGAAGTACATGTGTCTTTCATGAAATGAAGTTGAAGTCAAATGTGCACAAAATAAGAGTGATGTGGCGGTCAATCAAGGAGTAAGTTGGCAGATTTTTCTAAGTCTTTCCTATCTACTATGCGCATGAAATGAGTAGGAATTACTCTTGCCATGTGAAAGCTTCTTGATACACAAGACACCTTGTTGGACAAGGCTTAGGGGAGGTAATATTGGGTACAACTTTGGGCTGAATAAGATGGATCCAAAAGCCTCCTTGGGCCAATGGCCACACACACAAAAGAACCCAATCACACAAGTCCAATAGTGACAAGTCCACACACACTAGCCCACTTCCAAAGTCCAATAAACACTAAAGCCCTCTAACACACACTCAAATTACTCATATGAATTTAATAAATTTCACATGCCTACATATGCACCCTCCTATGATTTAATTTAAATACTTACCTTAGTCTCATCCAAGGATAAGGTCAAACAATTCGCAAGCCATCAAACATACACATGCATCTATCTCATTTTAACACCTATGTATTTTACTAATTATGTGGGATGTTACAATAATAATATTGATAGTAACATTATTTGGTAATAATAATATCTAATCCCTTAATTCTAATACGTTGCGTCTATGTAGCACCGACACTGACACGGGACACGTGACACGATACGACACGACACTCCGACACGTTAATTATGAAAAATGTTAGATTTCGACACGTTAGGACACGTTTTGATATTAAATAATATTTTTAATTTATGTGGTGTATATTGTATTTAATATTCAATAATTTAATAAAAAATGAATCTAAACTTATAATATTCATGAATTTTGCAAAAAAAATAAGATATCTCAAATATTTATATTAAACTTAATAAAATAGTAATCGTAATCCAACGAATTTAATAGTTAGAACTAAAAACTCAACGCAATGTAACCTTTAAACCTTTTTTTGAATTTCTATAATGTGTGTTGGAGTGTCGGGGAGTGTCGGAGTGCCCGAGAGTGTCGGGAAGTGTCGGACACGACACGTCAGGGTTTTTGAAGTGTCGGTGCTTCATAGCGTTGCGTTCTCTGAATTAGTTCTAAAGTCAGATTAAAGAGTCAAAACTTGTGTGAAAATACCGAGAAAACTATAACACCTCAAGTATTTAAATGTTTATTTTAATGATATATTGTGAAATGAAAGTGGATGGATTAGTGAAAATCCTAGTATTATGGCCAAAAGGGGCAAAAAGGGCAAAAAGGTAATTTGCCAACCGTGTGTTAGGAGGCTTAAATATTGAGTTAGAGATTTCAAATGACAAAAGTAATGCTGGAAATGGAATCAGGGCGGAAAATTGAGTGAATAGGCAAATTTGGGAAAAATTGATGAATAGTGAATTTTTAGTGTTAAAATACTGAGGTGTGAGTGTACCGATAGGTGTGAAAACTTTATCATTATTTTGGAGAAATAAAAATATGTCATGGACTGGAAAAATATTTAGATTAAGGATTTGTGATCGGAAATTTTATCGGAGTTAAAATTAGATCGCGTGTGGGACCCGTGTGACCGAAGTCACTTGGCCCACCTCCCTTTTCTTCTTCTTTTCCTTCTTTCCTTCCTCTCATTCCCGTGCGCACCAACAGTGAGGAAAGTCACCATTTTTACCATTTCTCCATTTTCTTCCCATTTCTTCGTTTCTCCACCGAATCGCTTGATTTTGGTGTTGAAATCTATCGTAAACCACCTTCCAAAGCCATTGGTAGCATCTAGAAGCCTTGAATCCATCTCTTTGGCCGCGTTTCAAGCAAAATCAGATCCGACCCATGTATGTTTTTGGAGATTTCTTGGGGTTTTGAACTTCAAATGGTTTAGTGAAGCCTTGGTGGTGATCATACTACTCATTGTAAGTATATTTGTGGTCTTTTGATAGTTGAAATCTTAGATCTATGAATATGTGTTCAAATCTTTGATTTTAGATGTGTGATGATAGAGAGCCCAAATGCAAAAATGCTATTAGATGAAAAGGCCTTAGAATCATGTTTGTAAGCTAGAAATGCTATGTTAAATTTTGGTGAAAAATCTAGGTTTTTAACTTAGAGAATTTTGAGGAATTTTGATGAAAAATGAGTTTTTGTGTAATTGGGATTTGATGATTGTTGTAGGGTGCCTCACACGGTTGGATTTGAGAAAAGTTGATTTGGAGCATACGTTTGGAACGGTGTTGCTCGTGTTAAGGTAAACTCTTGGAACTTGGGTTTAATCCCTAGTGAGCTCCACCACACCTAGAGGAAGGTTGTGGTTGGATTATGTAGTGATGACATGATGTGTTTGTGTGCTTGTATGCATATTGCTTGTATTGTGTGAAATTGTGTGGTCACTAATCAGTTGACAAGTGGAGTTTGGTCATCCGCTGGATTCATCCTTGTGAGAATGCCAGTCGGGTATTGCCGTGGAGTCGACTCTGGGAGCGGCGCCAGGATGATCCAAACGTGGGACGTCCGCCGGATAGGGCTCATGAGGAGTTCCGGTTGGGTATTGCCATGGAGTCTTCTCAACCATGGGAGAGGCGCCAGGACTGTCTCGGGAGTTATATGATGGAGTCCTTGAACACGAATCCATGAGTGGATGTTCTTGGGTGTCTCCAGGAGGATGGTGATATTGTTTTACTTGCATGCCATATTATGTCATTTTGATACATTTTAGTGAGCCATGGAGTGGAGAGAGCCTCTAGCTCCATTGGTTTACTGAGATATATCCGTATATCTCACCCCGTGTTTGGGGGACCACATTTCAGGTCACTATGAGCCGGGAGGAGCTTCGGGCAAGAAGCCCGTATAGTGGACGTTGGATTGGCATGCGGTGCATTGGATTGCATGGCTTTTTGGAGGAGTTTATGGAGTGCACATAGCATACCATTAGTATTTTGAGACTTAGGTCATGAACATATTGCATGATGTCACTTTCCATGCTTTTGTTAGTGTTCATGGTCATATGCTAAGTCTTGTTTATGTTTTATTATTCATGGCTTGGATAACTGTATATTTTGAGTGAGCATGGGACTTGTCCATTGCCACATTCATAGCCTTGAAGTCTTGATGAGTTATGTTGTAAAAATGGTCCATAGTTACATGTAAATGGCCATTATTTTGGGATTGATGTAAATGATGTTTAATTCAAGGTAAATGCATGATGGAAGGGCCTAGAGCCTACATTAGGACATGATTATGTGTTATGTGGAGTACCAAGGGGTTAGGGATGGATTACACACCCTTTTTGGGGCTCAAAACGGCTGTAATCTGTCATTTTGCTGCATAGTAATCGATTACCCAAGCATGGTAATCGATTACCATGCAACAGGGGACGAAAAATTAGCTACTGTCTGCACTGGTAATCGATTACTGGCCTTTGGTAATCGATTACCATGTGAGGTAATCGATTACCCAAAGCTGGTAATCGATTACCAGAACAGAGGAATGAGAAAATTGGCTACTGCCTCATTTTTGACAGGTGGTAATCGATTACCACCCACTGGTAATCGATTACCACAGTGTAATTTTTGAAAATTCAGGTTTTTCTAGACTAAAAGAAAGGGGTATAACTTGATGGGTAGAACTCCAAATGATACGTGGTTTGAAACCACGCGTAGACAACGTAAAGGACTACAACTTGGTAAAATGAGAGAGTAAGATGGTGAGTTTGAATGAATTGAATAAAAAGAAAGGTTTATGATGTTAGAAAGTGTATGATTCCGCAAATGGCATTTACAATTATAGTGTGGTTTTAATTGATTACGGAAAATGCATTTATGAAAAAGAAAAGGAATATGTTAAAAGAAAAATTTACCCGTAATTTAATTAATCTAATCACTGTGATTGTAACTGCGCTTAATATCATAATCAATGTTAACAATACCGGTGTACAACGGGCTGTTACATTTTATGGTATCAGAGCAGTTTTGTTTAGGGAACTCTGATTGTTTGTGTATGATGTATCTTGTGTGTCATAGCTATCTGTGAACTATTTATGATTAATGTATATGTGATTCCTCAGTGTGGGTCTGATCAACTCATTCCTTTGTGTTACATGTACAGATATCATGAGTAGGGCACGAGGTCGCCGTGGGGCACGTGGTGCAGGTCCTTTGCCACCGGATCCGGTCACTGCAGCACTGAATGCTCTGCAGGCGGAAACGGCTGCAAATAGAAATATGACAGAGAACCTGATGAAAGCTAATCAGGATATGATGCAGGCCTTTATGGCTGAGTTGAGGGCGGATAGAGGTCATCCTAGGAGGGAAGATACACCTCCGCATACGGCTACGGTGACTCCTACACCGACGCCATCTGTTACTCCTCAACAGGGGGAGAGTGGGGCTAGTCACCACACTGGTGAGGCTAGTCATCATACTACTACGGATCCTAGTTATGTTCCTGATCCGTCATCTGTTACCCAATCTACTGGGGCTGCTGGGCAGGTGCTTGATAATGCTGACGATGAGCGTAGGCTCATATCTTTTAGAAAACATAAGCCACCCGCATTTATGGGGTCAAGGGACCCAAAGGAGGTCACTGCTTGGTTGAGGGGCATGGAGAAGATTTTTCAGGTTATGAGATGCCAAGATCCTCAGAAGTTATTGTATTCTGTTTATATGCTGGAGGGTGATGCCCAGGAGTGGTGGGACAATGTGTCTCGCCCATTTGTTATTCAGGGTGAAGTCCTGACTTGGACTATGTTTGAAGGATTATTTCATGAAGAATATTTTCCCCGCGATGTTCGGGAGGCAAAGCAAGGTGAATTCGATAAGTTGGTACAGGGAGTGATGACTGTTGATGCCTATGTGGCGAGGTTTAATGAACTTGTCAAGTTTGCTAACTATGGAGGTACTCTACCTACTCCGGAGTTCTTGTCAGCTAAATTTCAAAGAGGGCTGAGTGAGAAGATTGCTAAGAGGATGTCAAATACCGCAGTGAGAAACTTTGCTGATTTGGTGACCCAATGCAAAAGGGTCGAGACTGTTTATGGGAGGTATCCAAAATCTGATTCGACAAAAGAGCAAGATGTTAAGAGGACACCTGGTCCTTCTGGTAATACTAATAGAGGAGGTTTCAATAATAACAATAGAGGT
>JAVKPL010013990.1:0-12216 GCA_032173675.1 Gastrolobium villosum
TGTTTTTTATGATTTCAGGTGAAGTGCTCATTTCCAATTTGTCTAGATTAATGTTTTACAATGTCAGAAAGAATATCTTTAGGATATCTTTATTACTGTTGGAAAGAATATCTTTAGAATATCTTTATTATTTATAAACATCTATTTCCTTATTTCATTAGGATTTAGGTTAGATACAGGCTAAGCCCATTAGTGTTTCTTTATATATTGTACTCTCCTATTTAATATACAGATTTATTTCAATGTTCCTCTCCTCGTTATTTTACACACAATGTGATAGGTCACAGGTGGTATTTGAAAGTCAAGTTTTTGGTATATTATCAATCATGTAATAATCACTTGTTGATCTCAAAACCAATTTTGCTTCCAAAAGAGCAACATGCATGGAGATGAATATTTCATTTCTAAGTGGTTAGTTGACTATTGATAATACATGAGGAATGTAGTATAACAAAAAATTGACAGAGTGATAATTTATTATACCTTTCTAACGCACTATCATCCGCTTCATCTGTGTGTATTTCTTCTATGCTAATATCACTTGAAGAATCCGGCTGCACATTTTCACGTTCATCAGCAGAAGCTGCACTGTATAAAAATGACAGGAATGGATCACGTGTTGTCTTGGAGGAAGAAATCACATGAGATGAACCAGTAGGAAAAGATTGCCAGCATCCATCCTGTAGATCCTTTTTTGAAAGAGTTGGATAGGACTCAAACTTGCAGCGTCTTGATTTGTGATGGCTGTAATCTTCAGTCAAGGAATTAGTAGCAAAACTCAAAAGAGGACAAAGAATAACAAGAACGGTAAGGAAGAAGTAAGAACGGCTAATAACTTTAATAAAAAGGGAAATGAGGAAAAGAAATACAAGTATTTATTTTGAACAAATAAAAGCATTTCAATCAACCAGCTCAGAAAGGATATCTTAAATATGTTTCCGTGTTTTGCTGTCATGTGCTCAACAATATTCATCCCCACCCGCAAAGCACAAACAGGACAAATCTGCAAATACAAGTAAATATTACAAAAGTGAATGTAATTCAACAAGTATAGATAACACACCAAATGAGATGATGATTAACAACAACTTAAATAGTACTTAGTCACAGTCGGTCAACATTAGTAACAATATCAACTTGTCCCTCATTCCTTACCAGTCTTAAGTAGATGGCTAATTAGATTCATATCAGAGTGAACGCTTGAGGTTCCACAAGCCAAGATATTGAAAGGCACCACATCACTTTATTATTGAGTCCTTTTTCAGGGCTTACTCATAGATGCAAGTAAATATAGAAAAAACTCCAAAAAGAAAATCATAACTTCATAGAACTACATGAGTGGTCAATCATAAGGACAACATTTTTTTTTCTCTTTTGGTGAAACCACCAAATATCCCATATGTCGAGGGTAAACAAAACATTAGTCATGAAATAAATTTATAACAGTTCGGATCAAGGGCAAATGTGGATTTTAAAAAGTCATGACGATGCCTTAAAATTCAACAAATTATACAATAACTGTTAACAGGAGAGACTGATTTTTCCATAGTAATTTGCTCGTGAATGGGTTTTAATTTGGTGTCATCTTTGTCATATACACTTATTTCCTACCATCCATAGAATATTCTCTGCAATTAGTCCTAACATAAAAATAAAAAGAGAAAACAGCTAGAGCATCAAAATAAAAAGATGGACTGGTAATAAAAACACAACAATATATATATCCACACAATGAAAGCTAATCAAGTGGGAGAGAAATACCCCGGACTTGGCTTCATTTTGATGCTCCAAGTCAATATGACACCACAGCTCCAGCAGATCAAAATCCTCTTCACAAAACGGGCATGGATACCCCGTTTTTAACTCATCATCTCCATCGACATCATCAAAATCGATGCAGAGCTCTGCTTAAACAACCAAACGAAAAGAGTGAAACATTTAGCTAAGACAAGACCCAGAAAAAAAAGAAAAAAAAAACATTTTTTCTTTTAACACGTGAACTAAAAAACAAAAACACATAAAACAAGAACAAAGGAATCACCGAAGTGGGACTTGACCCTCGATTGGTAACTTGTTGAAGCATTTGAGAAGCCAAACCTGAAAGTCTCGTCTTCCATTGAATTATATTATACAATATATGTGTGTTTTTCAGCTATAACAAGTACAAAGTTGTTTCCTTCCTGTTTTGCACTCTCTTCTCTTTCTTCTATGTTGTTGGTCGTGGTTGTGTAAGTGTGTATAGTATTATACTATTTAGCACGAGTGAGAAAAGAGGGTAAGAGGAACAAGGAAAGAGGCAAGTAATTTCGGATGGTATCTATGCGTGGCTGTGGTCTGTGGATCCTCGTTTCTTAGCCAACACGAATTCTTGTTCTTCTGCATTTACCATATCCCCTCTAACATGACATCTTATTTTCATAAATGCCATCAACAAGTACCATGCACAATTGAGCAAGCACAATTTGGCCCAAAAGCAAAGGCCCATCACTAGGAATCGTCTGCAGTTGAAAAAATAAATAAATGTACGACATGTAGTTGTGGACTCAAATGATTCACAATGTGTTGAGTTGTGTTTACAATTTTGTTTTCTGGTACAAATAAAAGTTTCAATTGTCAACTTTTAATACACCTTTCACGTAACTACATGAGATCAATATCAGGGAGATCGAATTTTTATTTTTCAATGATCGATATAAAAAAGGAGAGTGTGTTACTCTTCTTTTTCATATTTTTTAAGGGAATATGGAGTTATTCCCCTTCAATGTTGTATTCTTTTTATATCAATGTATTATACAATAGAAATACATTCTTGACTTTATCAATTTTTGACACCTTTGTAAAAAAATAGTAAACAATAAACTTTTTTTTTGTTTTTTTTAGTATTTCTAATGATCTCTTCATCTTTTAGGACTAATTCGGTTTGGGTTGAAAATAGTTAAGGACTCCCCCTCCTAATAAATCCGTTTCCCGAATTTTGAATTTGTGTTCTCCGTTTACGAGGGCTTTGAACTTTTTTTGAACCAACTATAGGACTAATCCCGAGTGTGAAGTAAGTTAGAGATTTAGAATTAAGATTTTATGTACATGTTAAAGGTGATATTGGTGTAGATAGGAACGGTGTCCTTCCACCATCTAATCACAAATACACCAACTAATCTATCACTACTTTTTTATTTTTTTTAACTCAATGCAAGAAAAGCAAAATTTAGCGAAAACTAAACCAGATTTTAAAAATAATAAATAATTTAAATAGACAGCAAATGCCCTTGAAGAAACTCGGAAACTTGAACTATATGGAATGTGATTATTAGTTTTGGTTGTTGGTTCCGTAACTAAAAGAAATGAGAGCGCTTCTGTACTTTTGAAGCTTGAAACTTCAATTCAATGGTGACGGGAAATCGAACTATACAGTATAGGGCTGTCAATATGGGCCGACCCGCCCCGGCCCGTCACTGGCCCGTCCCGGCCCGTTTTGACAAAATGGGTTGAATTGAGCAACCCGGCCCGTTTTATGAGTGGGTTGGCGGGCTACGGGCCAGCCCGCCTAAAATAAAAAAAATATAAAAATTAAATATAAAAAATTAAATTCTGCATAAAAACACATAATTTTTTTTTGCATAAAAGCATATAAAAATCTACAAAAAATCCTAAAGTGCTTATGAAAACAAGAGGATCAGTGTTTAATAATCTACATATAAATATGCATCTTTCAATCCAGAGATAATAATAAAAAATAAAATCATATCAAGGTAAAACAGAATAACAAAACAAGTAACAAAATGTTGTATGAGCAGTCCACAACAATTCGAAAAAGCCACTTGCATGCAGAGAAATTTAGGGTACGAAGTTAAATAACAATTGGATAACCTAAAAAAAAAAGGGCTTGGCGGGCTAGCCCACCCTGTGGCGGGCCGAGCCCGGCGGGTTTGGCGGGGTGGGTTTGGCGGGCTGGTGGATTGAAAAACTCAACCCAGCCCACCCTGTTTGGTGGGCGGGGCGGGCCAGCCCGACGGGCTCAGCCCATTTTGCCAGCCCTAATACAGTACACGAAATGAAGAGACACTGTGAAGAGCGTGCGAGCGTCGTAGTGCTTGGTTCCTTTGTTCGGCTCGATGTTGTCTCTTTCGGAAAAGTTGTTAAGCCGGCGGTGATGTTGAAGGACCTCCATCGAAAAGCTGTTTAGTTTGGTATTTAAAGTTTCATGTTGTGCCCCTCTCTGTTTGTGTTGATGAGACTTAACTTTTGAGTTGATGAGTTTCAGTGGTTTGTGTAAATTGAGACTCTTTTGAACACTGACCATTTCCTTGGTCGAAACCTGTTCGATGAAATGATTTACTGAAACTTGGTTCCCAATAAATATACTTATAATAAGGTCGTTGATAGGTACATAGGTGGAGGAAGTTGTAGCTTGAAGGAGAGGATGAAGCAGAAGATTAAATTTTTAGGTGGTGTTTGGTTGATGGGAATTTTTTATGAATGATAGGGAAATGAGATTGGTAGGAAAATGGCTAGAAAATGAGTTTGGTAGGGAAAAGTAAAAAAAGTTGTTTGGTAGGAAAAAAATTTACCGGGAAAATTAGGTAACTTTTGTAAAGTCCATGTTTGGCTTTTCATAAAATATAGATGGGAAAATAATGTGCTATGACGAAAATACCCTTATTTTTTATAAAATTTTACTTGAATCATCCTTGCTTCCCTTTACCCGTATGCAACGCGTGTTTGTTGCCAGCGTCCATATGTAGAAAAAAAAAACAAATCTGTGTCTTTGGAATTGACGTGTCCAGGTTTCCGGTAAGCGTGTTTGTTCTCCGATCAGGATTTGTGCAATTTCGGAGAGTAATTGAAGACTTATCAGAGATTCAGAAGTGGAGGTTTCTCATATTTGGTGGGTTAACATGGATATATTTAACTGCAAGACCAGGTCTTCTTATTGGTGTGATGCATACCTTATTGGTGCCATTGATGCATACCTTCTGGCTACTCTTCAACTTGGCTTGGACAGTTTATCTGGAAGGAGAAACTTGAAGGGGAGTGATTTTGTGGTTGGAGATAAGCTTGGTGAAGGGTCATTTGGAGATAAGCTTAGTAGGGCCATTTCGTTTAGCCATCTTTCTATGAAAAACCCACCTCCTAGAATGCTTTCTGAACAGTGCAGAAGCCTAGCAAAAGGGCACAAAATTGAAATTCATATGTATCGTAAATGCCTGGGACGATTTCTCCATGAACCAAACGAATGATTTTCATAATGCTATCTTCATTTACATGGGATTTCTTCAAAAACCCACCAACCAAACACCACCGGTGCAGCTCAAGATATAGTTTGGTTGTTGAGCACAAAGGTTGTTGATAACATGTAATTTCTGTACTCTACAAAGCCCTATTTGCGTTAATTTTGTTAAAAGTCTTGGCCATAGGAGAAATTTTAGAAGCAGTAATCAATTTCTTTGCCAAAATATTTGATATTCAAAAGAAGGGCTTCTCGGTTGTTTCCGTAGGTACTACCAAGGGTAAAAGTTTCCGAGGTAGTTGTTACATTCATGGTAAGCAAAACTTGGTTATTGGTGGCTTCAAATTTGAGGAGAGAATGAAATGGAAGCAGCAGTGAAGAAACCATAGCCATAGTAGTGGCAGGAATAGGTTGTCTATTGAATTGAAGTGTTTGTAACAGAAGTATAGAAGAATTGTTGCGGTTAATGTCAGAAAGACATTAGCCTAAATTACTTGCACTGAATTGAATATGTGATCTTGGGCAAAGTGCACTCGCACTTCTTGAAAAGGATCTGATTTATGAGAACTTCGTCCAAAACCAACTTCCTTTCTCGGACTAGGCTTTTCTTCAGCATCACCTTAGTGTATCTCTTAGCATGTTCAGCTGTCTGGAATAGGTTGCTATCAAATGCAGAAGCACTGGAGCTTCCTGTGGTTGGTTGTCTTACCATGCTTTTTGGGGGGGCCATAGTACTAGGTCCTGAAAAGAAAGAGTAATTCAACCATAGAAGAACAGCCCCTCAGAAAACATAATGGTATTATTCACCGAAGAATTTACCCTTGCACGTAACAGTGGTTTAACTAATCTCATACCACTCCACTCATCTTCACCACACCCAGATTTAGCACATGCAATGCTCTCAATTTGGCACAAGCAAACACATAAAAGGCATGCCATTTTTAGTTCAATTCAAGTGTCAAACAAAACACGAGGTAAGCATGAACCTCCTAAAATTCCACCATGTATTTCATAACAACTGACACAAAGTTACATTATGAATTATCTACCCCCAATTTCCATTTTCTAACTTAAAGACAAATTACCTTAACAACTATAGTTCTCCTTCCCAACAAAACACACCATATGCATAACATCATGGGATTCCACTTCATTCCAAATCAATAAGGACGTTTTTGCATGTTGAATCATCTACTTACTTTTTCCATATTCCAATTTAGAGATTAACAACATCCCCTTCCAACAAGTATACTACTCACATTACTCAACAAAATACAGCATATTATTTATGAGATTCTACTTCCAATCATGGCTATTACATCATATTGAAGGCACAATTGCAATAAAAAGTTCCTCATCCACCCATTAATCATTCATTATGCTTCAAGGTACTGTTTTATATAGTTCATTTGTCTTTCTGCCTGACTTAAGTCTTAAGCCATTAGTCATTTAGTCCAAGTTTTGAACACTATAGAAGTTATCCCCTAAAATTGTGAGCTCCATCTTCTGTCTAAACATCTTATATTTGTACCTTGTTGTGTTAGAGATGCATTTAGTGTAGGTTTGCCACCGTCTTAGGTGGATGATTACAAAGAAATTGGTACAAATATACAACAAGCTCGGACAAAGTGTCTGAGCTAGTCAAAGCTCATGTGAAGGCTTTATTTATTGCCCTCCTTTGGGGACGGCAAAGAAGATGAACATCTAATTTAAACCCCACCTGGGAGATTACAGCTATTCTAAGAAAGTCTGAAATGAGGCTAAAAATGATTTCTGCTGCTAGTGGGTCTTCTGAGGATTCTAACGTCAGAAACAATGTGCTGGTAATTCTGTTGTAAAATAATATATTACCGCACTAATTTATTCAAACTTTACCTCTTTTTTTCTGTTCAGTCTTACTCTTATATTTCTTATGGTAGATATAGGCTCTTGGTTTTGGGGGAAGAAAAGAAGGATGTAGGTTACTGAATAATTTAAGTTCCGTTTATGCTTAAGTCAGTAGATTGTTCCAAAATATGTTTGATACTGCAGAAAGGTTATTCATTATTTTTATTCAACTACGATTGTCAGGCCTTATATTCAAACATAACTTTAGCCTCCCAATCCTTGGAACTTGGAAGCCGTATTGGCCCTTTCTTGTTTTTGAGTCACGTATTATTCTACGTGAATTTATTTCCACTTCATATGACTTTGTTGTTCTTTTAATTTTCTCAGAATTAATTTTGGGTTTTATTAATGTCATGTTACATGATTTAAGTGTTGTTTCCAACACACAAAAATGGAGAGAGAAAGTGGAATGATGAAAGAGTAAGAAAAACATGTGGACCCCACCTCTTTAATGTGTGTTTAGGAAAATGATGTTATATCATGTTACATGATAAACATAAAACCCATTAATTTTCTGTTTATGTTTTGAAAATAAAGTTCCTTGGTAAAAGGTAGCTTGTAAATAGTCAAGAACGTAATTTTATCTTGAATAATTGCTTCAAGATATAGACAATTTACCGAATGCAAATATTTTTCTTACATACTTGGCAGCTTTTAGAGGGTGAGCCTTGGAATAGTGGTAAAGTTACTCTTTTGTAATGAGAAGATCACAAATTGGAGTCTAAAAAACAACCTCTTTCTAAAATTGAGAGAGTAAGGCCGCAAAATTGACCCTCATCCCCAACCTGATAAAATCAGGGAGCCTTTGTGCACTAGAGCTTGCCCTTTCCCTTTATACTTGGCAACTTTTAGAGATTCCATGAGTTGTTTCTTTTGTATACTTTTAACAGTGTTCCCTTGCTACAGACCTTTAGAATCTGTCAATGAACCTCCGGTAGAAACCATCAAGATATTTGAAACACATGCTGCAGCAAAAAGAGGTTGCAACTTTTTATGCCTTGCCAACTTTTCTATTCTAGATTATTGTATATTCTCTTTCACCATTTTTCTTGGTCCTGTTTCCTTATTAGGTAACTCATCAATTTAGTTTTGAGTACTCACTGCTTCTTGAGTGTTATTCTTTTTGTAATTCTTTTGGTATTTGAATGATTAAACTTATGACAACTATCCCAACTCACAAATCTGTTTTGCCTTGAACTACACCCATATAATTGCTTATTTAATGTCTACATTTAGGTGTGATTGTGCAGGGTTATGATGGGGTTGACTGAGATTAACATCAACGGGAATAAATTTAGGTTGCAGGATGATAGATTTAGTGATGTGCTATGCTGTTTACAGTACCTAATTGCTATGTCAGGGACTTATTTTTGTAAAATATCTTGAACTGTTAAATTACAGGTTTATGCATTTCTTTTTTCTTATCAAGTGACCAGTGACCATTCATGATTTTTTTTTCCTGGTGATTGTCAATACGAAATAATATTATTGAAAGTGCAAGACTTCGGTTCAAACTTCAAAATAGGCGGTGACCTTTTTAACCCATTATAAATCCCCGAGTTGCAGGTAGGGGAGCAGAGAATAAAAGATACAGGACATTCATTTAAATATTGATAGCAATTGAATATTATTTTATGACTAAACTATGTCCGGTTACAAAAAATCAAGGAGTTTTTCTTGCTTTATTGTGGGTTTTAGTTCATGGGAGTAAACTTTAAGGCATTTTTTTATGGGTTTTCATTTCCTCCTTTAACATAACACAATAAACTTTTCTACACACAACATTTTGTGGGGCCTACACATTTAAAAAAAATATGGCACGCAAAACGAATCTCTATAACATTACACAATCATTTTTTCTACAACATAATAAACATAAAATCCTTTCTTTATTCTCCTGCCATTACCTTTTGTTTTCGGATTCCTAAACTTCCTATTGTTCTTCTCATACTCATCACTCTTCCTAATAAATTCTTTGTATGATCTTAATTTTCTTATAAATCCAATGTGCTTCTGTCTAAAAATAATAACAAAAATCCCTTGAAATTATTTTCAGCACCTCATTTAAATTATGTATGCGACAGTACTTGTTATACACTTATACTGTACTTTATCATGCTAGTTCTCTTGATACTCAAGGAGACACTCTTTTAGTCATATTTCTCGTTGTCAACTTTACCTGCTAGTAGTCTTGCTAATTCACTTATCTAGGGCCGTGAAGAATCAAGTGGCATTCTTTTTTAAGACAATATCATCAGTACAATGATAATACACTTCACCGGCGCCTGTTTGTCGCATATTTATTTTTTAAGTTAAAAGTTATTTTTAAGTTAAAGCTAAAAAAATAAAAATAAAGGATAGGATATTGTAACACACAAATAATGTTACGCACAATGTTACAATCGCATCTTACCCGTTGATTTCTGTCAATCAACGGTTATCATTTTTCAAATAAAACTCATTAATTAATTATTAATTAGCAATAAATGATAACCGTTGATTGGCTGAAATCAACGGTTAAGATGTGGTCATAATATTATGCCTAACATTGTGCGTAATATTGTGCGTAACATTATTTGTGTGTCAAAATATCCTATCCCAAAAAAAAAATTTTCAAATTATTTGATGATTATATAAAAAATTTAGTTTAAAAGTTATTTATTTCAAAAAGAAAAACACATTAAAAAAAAAAAAAACTAATACAACTTTAAAAAAAACTTCTTGGAGTTACTTTTGACTTTTTTCTTTGTTATAAGAAAACACTTTTGTAAAACTCTATTTGATTCAACTTCTACTTATAAGGAAAAGAGAAGGTGAAAAAAAAAAAAAACATTCCAAACAAGCACCATGAATGGGAATTGTTTTTATAGTACTAGGGCCTTTTGGTACACCATATAGGGTCATGTGAGTAGAAAAGAGAGAACTATGGTATTCTGATTTTAGGGTTGAGTTGGCTAATCCGATCTACTTTTTACAATATTGGACCTAACGTATAGCCCATGATAGAATAGAACTATGGTATATTCTAATTTCTTATAATCTTATTTTGTGATTTCTTGCTGTTTTGGCCAGTGGTAAAGATGCACCCATTGGTGTGAGGTACACAGCAAATGATCAGGTCATTCCAAAAGAGTTTTGTGTGATTATCTCTTGCAGCTCTTGTTGAAAAATATTAGCTTCCTAATAGCCGTTTGGAAGTTGAAATGTTCGAGGCATGGTTCTTACTGTTGTTGGCCCTGTAGAAAAACTCACAGAAGGAGCTAGAATCATGTTACGGATGATGAGCCAAGGAAGGAGAAAAAAGATCAACCGGTCACATGGAAGGTCTACACATGGAAAAATGTGCTAAAATGAAATTAGGCTAAGTGCTTTATTTTTGCTAGTTTATTATATTTGGCCGGAAGGAGGGAATCATGGGAATTTATTTGGTCTATATTTTGCAGGAATGTGGGAATCTTGGGAATATATGGGCATATATTGGTTCTATATCCATTTTGGAGGGATAACCAAGAATTTTCCTGCTTCTCACCGATATGGAATATGGGATATGACACGACATTATGATATGTTAATTTTAAAAAATGTTAAATTTTGACACGTTAAAACACGTTTTGATATTATATAATATTTTTAATTTATGTAGGGTATATTATATTTATTATTCAATAATTTAAAAAAAGTTAAAGTTAAACTTATAATACTCATCAATTTTATAAATAAACATAATATATCTCAAATGTTTATATTAAACTCAATAAAATCGTAATCGTAATCTAACGAATCTAATAGTTGAAACTCACAATATAACGCGATGTAACCTTTGAACTTTTCTTTGAGTCTTTGTAACAAGTATTTGAGTGTCGAGAAGTGTCAGAAAAAATCGGACACTACTCATCAGGATTTTTGAAGTGTCGATTTTGGAGTAATGAGATTTGTTTGAGTATCACCAGTTTTAGACTCTTTTTAGATGCTCGAAATACTATCGACGTTCCATCTAACACTAACACGAATAACTTCTCCATGCAATAAAAAATATGGACAATGAAGCCTTCTATTCAGTTAGGCAGTGTTAGGTTGGACTCAAATATCATCATAACTGCTTGCATATTTAACATAGTTTTCAGAATTCAGAGAGATAATCATAAAGGAAAGCCAATTCCACGTTGTGATACAGTCATTTTCTGAAGGTCACAAGTCAACACCGTTATCACAAAAAGTGATTGCACAAGAGCATGGAACAGAGTAACTGAGCTTGTCCACATTGAAGTGAATGAAGATAAAGTAAATAATGTTTGGATCACTTTTATTTTCATACCCGGTTTCCAGGTGTTAGGGTACTTCAGTGGGTTCAAAACTTAAAAAGGGGAAAACATTTCTCAATGAGAATTATTTTCTCATGGACATTTCCATTTATGTGTAAAAAAAAAATTTAATAAGTGTGGAGCCCACCATTAATTAATTCACAATATGAGAAAATCAAAACCCAAACTTAAAATACTAGAATGGATAAATATTTGATGATCAAAAAAAGAATGGATAAATATTTAGGTTACTCTACATAGTACATTAGAGTTGGTTTACCCAAACTTAAGCCGGTTCTAAAAATCGGTTCCGTTCATGAACCGGTTCTAAAATCCGGTTCGGTTCATGAACCGGTTCTTTAAAAATCGGTTCGGTTCATGAACTGATTTTTAAAAACCAGTTATTTTATGGGGCGGTTCGGTTCGGTTCATGGTTCGACCCAATTTTTTGGTTATTTTGCACATCTCTACATGTGGGGATCAAAACGAGACTCTTTCCTTTTCACTTATTCAATTTACTTGTTACCAAGTGAACTATTTGTTATGGACCCGTATAACGGACCCATTAAGAAACAAGCCCAACAAAGGGCAATCCAAGATCTGAGTCAGCATCGACTCGGATAGATATCCATCAAGGATATTTATCCGACAACACAGCGAACAGGCCAAGGGCCCTATCAGAAGCCAAAGGCCCCATCCACACTACCCACGGGTAACCTCTATAAATATGAGGTAAGTCCCAGGGTTGACACTTTGAAGCCCCTGAGCAAGACCAACCTAAACGAAGGCACCACATAACAC